>KZ069521.1:2378-16936 GCA_002091845.1 Anopheles cracens
CGACCTCAAGATGCTCAATAGCTTATAAATTTTTAAAACCATCGTTCGGTGATTTGATTTGCAAATCGATTTGCCAGCTTTTCCGCCCGCTGCTGGTGCTGGTCGCAAGCGAGCGTCGGTTTTTGGCGACCGTTGGCGAGATTTCTGTATTTCTTTTGCTCCCCCCCTTCGCTATCGGATGTTCCCACTGGTGGCGTCCCCCGGGATGTATGTCTGCCCGGGTTTAATTTTACATCACGACCTCGAGCCACAGTCTCATCTTCACTTGTAATGTGTCCACCAGGGAAGAACCTTTCGCTACCCGTGCCCGCTGCCGTGGATCGATGCATCTCGATCCAGCTGCTCGTCCGTTGACCATTCGCTCCGACCACCAACTGAGGCGAAGGGGGCGGTTGGGCCGGTCGGTGTGAATCGATTTCTGCCCTCGGTCCGAACGGACGGTCAACAGATTGCCATTTCCGCGCAGGGATGGCGGCAAAGTGTTCAATAAAATCCAAAAATCTTCCACCGTTTGATAGCGCACTTCACCGCAACTGGTCGTTGGGATGCTCTTACAACTTTCCGCTCCGGCCAGGGCCACGGTCGGACTCGACGGACGGACGGACGGGAGGAACGTTTTGATGTGGATGCATACATAAAAATAATTTACGAGTACGGAGGTGCCTTTCGGTGGGAGTTGAAGCGGCGCGCATGACTCGGAAGGATCGGCCGAACGTTTTACGATTTGCGTTGCTGTCTTCCGTCACCGTTCAGCGACCGTTTGCGGAGCAAAGAAAGTGCAACGTTTGGCCGACTGTGGTGTTGTTTTCGTTCGTGTATCGTTTGGTTGAAATTATTGGTGTTTCGAAAATGTGTCGCACATAAAACAAACATGTAAAACCCACTTTCGACCACGTTGTGGATAGATTGGAAGTTCGATTAAAGTTTAATGCATTTTGTGCCGAGATGAAAGTGAAACCGGGCTTTATTGGTGGGCCAGCCGGGTACGCTTAGGACAGAGATTGAGTTTGCATTTGCTCCCTCACAATGGCACAGTTTAAGGCGTATCTTTGAAACCAATTTCCTAATGCCTGTTAACGGTACTCCACTTGCAATCCCGTTCTGTAACCAGCAACGTTTAGTTACATGCAAATGTAGCATAAATATATATTGGAAATGTTTTCCTTCCGCTCAAAATTCACTTGAGCGCTGTTAGAAAATACTTCACTAATGAATAACAACAGACCCATTGTTTTATTCATAGCCCTTTTCCGCACCGGAGTCTTGGCTTTTCCACAATGCATTGTTTTGCTGTCTCCTGCAAAGCACACATTTCTTGCGAAATAGAATTCGAAAATCTCTCAACACTACTTGATCGGCACGTCCATCCGTTTCGTGGCCCCCGTCGACGGACGAGCGATGCCTTGCACGAAGCCTGGCGTGAGCGTTATTGTAGTCGATTTTTCTTCCGCCGTACGGTACAACGCCAAGCCCCGAGCTCTAGCGAACGTCCGAATAAATTAAGCCGTTCCTTTTCCCCCCACGCGTCACACACACACACACACACACAAGTTGGCGAGATTTCTGTATTTCTTTTGCTCCCCCCCTTCGCTATCGGATGTTCCCACTGGTGGCGTCCCCCGGGATGTATGCCTGCCCGGGTTTAATTTTACATCACGAACTCGAGCCACAGTCTCATCTTCACTTGTAATGTGTCCACCAGGGAAGAACCTTTCGCTACCCGTGCCCGCTGCCGTGGATCGTAGAACGAAAACTTAAAGGAAGATAGTTGAAAGTGACGTTCGCCTGAGTCGAAGTAAATAAAAAGTATATTTTTCTATGACTTTTATAAACTCCACTACTAGTTTTCTCTCGTTTTAGGGATAAAGTAGAGTTTACGGATGAGTGTGAAAAATTATAGATGCATTTTTTCTTCAACTTACTGCAATCCACCAGAACATCGCTTTCATTTTTCTCTGATATTTTTGTTTTATAAAAAAACGGATGGTCATATAATTATGTTACAGACTGTATAAGCAGATTTTATGTGAAAAATAACAACAAAAAACGAACAATCTTACATTATAGAAACGAAAATCATGCTCTTACATTGTTATGCCAAGCCTCCGGAAGCCATTTTGCAAATATCGCTTCTTATCATCTTGTCACGCTAATACTCCGACAGCGTCATATTTCCTAAAATGATGTTTTTTTTTTGCTCGGCCATTTCAAACCACCAGCTGCAAAGACAAAGCGCCATCCTGTAAGCACCAAAAAATGCTGATTGATAATAAAAATATGCTGTGTTTTTGTTGTTTTGGTTTCTGAAAACAAACGGTCGGCTGGTTTATGACGGAACGTTTAACGAGATCGCACCGTGCCCGGTGGGGCCATCGTACGGGAAAGACAATAAGAACGCGCGGGAGGAGCATTGGTCAACATCGGCCAGCGAATGGCTGACGATGATCGTCATCAGCTGTTGATGGAATAAATTGTAAAACCGACCGGGGCGGGCGTCGTACCGGAACTGGGTTGGCCCGGGCGCAGTTTATTATTACCTCCAACTGCTCGACTCGAGATCGCTCCGCAATTTCGAGGGACTAGAGGGCGCCAGTAGACAGATTGATTTACTGCCGATGCTTTGACCATCATCCATCTTTTGCATTCAGAACATTCTCCCTTGCTTGAATTTGACTTCGTCAATTTGTATGCTAATGGTTGGAAAGTGAATTATAAAGAAAATTTCCTCTCCAACTCTCCACCGCTTTCGTGAGGCTCTTCCACATGCTTTCCGTATTATGTAACCGATGCTGCTGTCGCAGATTATTTCGAACCGTAGCACGGAGCGCCTTACCTGGGTAACAAATGTTCATTCTCTTGTTGTATGTTTTCTTTTCAGAATCTCAAAAACCAAATTATGACAACAAACGTGTGGGTAGAACAGGTAAGTCACAGTATGCTTCATTCGGTATGTAGAATGCGACCGATATTCTGTAGTCATTAGAGGCTACTCGATTCTGACGTACACACATCTTTGAATATGCAGCACGAAGTTGGCCATGAAATCATCTGGGAACGGAATCTGATGACGAGGTTACAAGCAATTCGTTTCCTTTGGCACTCAACGATAGGCATGCATTTTACAGTTCGAACTTTCCGAACAATATCAACTGTAGTAAGCTCAGCGGACATCGCTCACTAAACATTTCTCGGCAGTTGGGCTTTTCCTCTCGCATCATTTTGCTGTACTTGTCATTAAGATCGGACTTCAGTGGATATCTAGAAGCAAAAAAAAACAACACTGGAATGAGTACAACGAACCGTATACGTGATTCCGGTTCGGTGACACTGGTTTACGTTAAAATTGCCCGCAATATATCCGCCGTCATGGAACGACCCTTCGGAGGTAAAAGGTTTCGAGCTTCACAAATCGACCGCAGCAAACATTCGCTCATATGAAATCCGAAGCTACAAAACCACATTATGAGCTGTACAACTGTTGACCTATTTCAAATGTCGGTTTACTGCATGCAACATACAAACTAGGGATCGTCGTTTCCAGGTGGTGAAATAGGCCTCTTCTGTCCCGGTAGTGATGGAAGTGTTCCCACCCGACATGCTGGCTTATGTTCAGATGATTAGCTTCCGTCCAGAACGAATATTCGGTACCGTTTTCTTGAAAGTCCACCAGCGATCGAATGCGTTTGGAGGGCGGACTGTTGTAGTACAGGCGGTCATTGCCGGTTGACTCCCAAAGTTTTCTTTTCCAAGATTGATAGGTGACGGCAGTGGCGTTGCGTTGTGGTGTCACCCCATTTTGTCAAATGTCAAATCATTCAATTCTGATCAGTGTTTATTATTTATCTTCAAATATGAGGCCTACTTTCATGTTGCATTGAATGTTTCGTTATCTAAGCAATTTGACCGATGCGACAGATTTGCTTTCAATCTGCCAACAATCCGAGAGAGATTGTGAGAGAGAAAGCATACATTCGTTACATATTTATTTACAAGGCTCCAATAAGCTAGGTGCTAGTTACATGTTGGAACCATAAAGTTTTGGTTGATCTGGCATGCTCGCGATGGCACATTTCATTATAATATTATATCATGTTACCACGGTTGGTTACGCGTAGAATAACTTATATTGTTGTAATTACAGATTACGAGCTCAAACAGCAGCAGCGTTTATGACAATCGACAACCAGCAGGTTTTGCTCGATGTATTTATTTCCCTTTACATAAGCCTCCTCGACATGCAATAGAAATTATTGATGCGTGGTTTTCGCTGCGTGAACTTTGGCCGAAAATCGAGAGCAGAAAAACATTGTAATTATTTATGCATGTCCCCATTAGTCCCCCCGCACCAGAAAGTTGATAAACAATTAAAATTAATGGGGAACATTGAAATCATCCTAACAAACGCTCAAAACTACTCCAACACCACCCCACTGGCCAGGCGGGTTTTATCGCGCGCGCATTACCACCCGAAGCGATGTTTATGCTATTTAAAAGCTCAAACCCCGTTTACTGCAAATGTCGTTGGGTCGAGCGGTCGCGAGCCGCACCGATCATTTAAAACGATACTCGCGGGACGCGGCCCTTGAAAACCGCGCGATGATGTTTTGTGAGTGCGCTGGACAAAGGGGAAAAAGTGCGCCACACAGTTGGTACAAGCAAAAATACTTTGAAAGCCTACACTCCGAACCGGGAACGGTTCCCCGGTTAGAAACATTTGGTCGAAAGATCAGACAGTGCACCGAAATGACACGAACGCCGAGCCGGGTTGCAGGCCATTAAAATGCAATAAACAGAACCCTTCCGGTGTTGGCAAGCTGGCCTCGCTCCAAGCGAGTGGACCGATGGCTTATATATTGCTGGCGATACACAACCGCCTCCGTTACGGTCCCCCGTTGCATGCACTGGATATGTGGCTGGCGCATCGCAACAGTAAACATTGCGCAAATTTACGAGACCATCGGGCGAATCATCTGTGCCGGTCCGTGCTGGCGTAATGGGATACAAAACAGCTGCCACCACAAAGCATCGGTGGTGCATTGGGGTGGTGTCTTTTTGCGCGAGGACACGCATCAGCGTTACACGGATCGTTGGCTTAACGGCCGGAAGGTTAAACTCGTTTCCGGCACTCTAGCGTCGTCTCGGCCCGAGCTGCCAGTTTCGCTCACTCGATAGTGAATGTTTTGCCGAAAGGACGAGTGAAAAATTGGTTGACTTCCACAACATTGCGCGGAGCAGGGGAAATGGTCCTGTCGCAAGTCCTTGTTCTTGTGGCGTATTGACAGACGGCCTGATTACCACAGACAGGCAATAGGAATTTGATCATTTTCGACGTACCAAGCGCTCGGTTTTGGCGGGAAGTAACCACAACAACTTCAATCAGCTGACCAGCTGTCTTAAACGAAACTGCATCCGCTTCGAGGCCCGGAGTTTGTGGTTTACCTCGTGTAGCAGCAAAGCAGACCTTTACTTTTCCTCAGCCACCGGTTCGATCCTTTCCGCTCCTTGCCATCGTTAACATGTCCTTAAGTGCAGCATCGTTGTTCGGGCCCGGACAAAGGATGGCACCGGAATGTGCCGTGAAGCGGGATAAGCGATTCATAATTGAGCTGTCACCAGCAGACGCTCCGGCGGCCACATAAAAGCGACCTGTTCCTGGCTGACAACGGCGCGCTGGTGCGTTACTACGACGTGCTACGGACGCTCCTGGTTTTTGGGCAAGGTGTCCCGATCTCCGCTGCACGCTCCGCTCACGCGACACCCAGCGGATGCGATCTTGTGGACTAGATTTACCCCCGACGAGATTGCCTTTTGCTGATTTGCGCCGGAGAATGGCCGCTGCCGGAACTGACATGAAGAGCCGCGGTTGAGGTGGATGTTAAATTGCTGATAATGAGTAACGAGCATTGGTACTTGTGTTTATTCTTCAAAGCAGTCCGAATATTTGAATACGTTTGAGTTTGAAATTAATTAACTTGATAGGAAGCATAGCAATGCGTTTTTTTCCTATGCATAATGCGGTTTAAACGGTATTGCGTTTCTTAGAAACTTTTGATAGGGGGAGACGGTTCAAGCTGGCCTAAGTGGTCAGTAAACAAAGGTTGAAACTGATAAATAATTTAACTTAAATAAGACTCGAAATAGAATATTAAGCGTAGCGTAGTGATTATTGCATGCATTAATTACTATTTTTATTTAATATTCAATAATAGAGTCTTAACGATACAATCACTTTTAATATCAAGCATTCATGTAGGTAAAAATCTCCGAGTCTTGGGACCACGATCCCAAGTCGGAAGCAAGATTTGTCTAAAGCAACACTAATTCTGGGGTAGAACGGAACTATTTTATTTTCATTTCTCACATCTGGTTAATTTGCAACATCATGCTGCATTGCAGTGTTTTCTTTCGCATCTATCTGTATGTTATGTTTATCGTTAATAAAACTTATCTTCTTACAAATCCTTATCTGGTCTGACGCGCTGGTGCGTTACTACGACGTGCTACGGACGCTCCTGGTTTTTGGGCAAGGTGTCCCGATCTCCGCTGCACGCTCCGCTCACGCGACACCCAGCGGATGCGATCTTGTGGACTAGATTTACCCCCGACGAGATTGCCTTTTGCTGATTTGCGCCGGAGAATGGCCGCTGCCGGAACTGACATGAAGAGCCGCGGTTGAGGTGGATGTTAAATTGCTGATAATGAGTAACGAGCATTGGTACTTGTGTTTATTCTTCAAAGCAGTCCGAATATTTGAATACGTTTGAGTTTGAAATTAATTAACTTGATAGGAAGCATAGCAATGCGTTTTTTTCCTATGCATAATGCGGTTTAAACGGTATTGCGTTTCTTAGAAACTTTTGATAGGGGGAGACGGTTCAAGCTGGCCTAAGTGGTCAGTAAACAAAGGTTGAAACTGATAAATAATTTAACTTAAATAAGACTCGAAATAGAATATTAAGCGTAGCGTAGTGATTATTGCATGCATTAATTACTATTTTTATTTAATATTCAATAATAGAGTCTTAACGATACAATCACTTTTAATATCAAGCATTCATGTAGGTAAAAATCTCCGAGTCTTGGGACCACGATCCCAAGTCGGAAGCAAGATTTGTCTAAAGCAACACTAATTCTGGGGTAGAACGGAACTATTTTATTTTCATTTCTCACATCTGGTTAATTTGCAACATCATGCTGCATTGCAGTGTTTTCTTTCGCATCTATCTGTATGTTATGTTTATCGTTAATAAAACTTATCTTCTTACAAATCCTTATCTGGTCTGATCTGTTCCAACTATGCATTGGGGTTTTTTTTCGGGATCGATGGATCGTTCATCCGATTCGTTCTGTCAGTGACAATAACCTTTAGTTCTGGGATGAAATTTTTTTTCTAAGCCAGTGATCCAGTGATAATGTCCTGACACATTAGGTTACGAATTTACATACATTTTTACATACATTTGTTCAACTAATTATACATGCTGGTGAACTTTAATATGATAATAAGTACACATTGCTTGGGAAAACTGTGTTGCTCTATTCACCAAGCCAATGCTTCATCCTCATAAAAACGTATATAGAAAATATGTATTATTATGTGGATGACACGTTACATCGGTTGACACAGACTATTAAGAAAATGTACTAATAATGTGGCTAATATATTAAACAAACTCATATCAGCATGTGTGGCCCACATATATGCAACTAAGCAATATCAAAGGCCGAGCAAGCACTCGTGGGAAAAACATATTTTTCTTTCTTGGCACAACAGCCTTAATTATATTTAGGCCTGTGATTGTAGGCTTAAAATAATTAAGTAATTAAGTTAAGTTATATCCCTTGCTGAGTAGGAAATCCTGCGTACAAGACTAACTTACTTAACATCAAAACACTCTGATACTTTGACTTCATTTCCACTTTGATGTACAATTCCCATTTCGATTGATAATTCAACCAAGCAACACATCACGATACAGACTTGGTACATTAATGATAAGCCCAATCATGCCTGGACAATGAATATGCGACTGCAACGATAGTGTAATGATCTAAACGACAAGGGTGATATGTAAGGCACTGCTCCATGAGCCGTCGAACAAGACATGAAACAAGACAACCACGTATAAAATCCTTCCATCAAATGGAAATGCTCCGTCAGACATGCCAGACAAACAAGACATCGAGCTAGACAGTTTTATTTTGTCTGGCATGTCTGACGCACATTTTGAAGCTGTATACACCTTGCGGTTTCATCCTGTTAATTGTCAGGAGGCGGCTATTGGCGGCTGTTTGTGTGTTTGTACGTTTACATTCGTAAAAGCCCGTTTACATAAAGCGCAACTCCAAGCGCGACTCCAGGCGCAACTCGAAAAAAAACACCAAATTAGCATCGCTTCGTGTAGACACGACAATTTGCAAGGTAGTTGCGCTTGAAATAGAGGGGGCTACATTTACTAATTTTCACTCACTTTTATCACAAAATACATCAAATGAATACACCACAATGACTGAAATACAATGTCCTGGCTACAAACATCTATATTTGTTGGCAAACTAACGCAAACCGTTTGTTTATAAAAAGCTGCGCTTGAGTTTCGCCTTCCAAACCCAAAAACGATTTGACAACTAAATCGACAACTCACAGCCTTCGCGCTTGCTGTCAGTTTCCGAGTTGCGCTTCATGTAAACGGGCTTTAAAATTTGCATGTGTCGTGTTTGCAGTGTTTGTCCGAAGCCTCATAGAGCCCTGCCTAAGTAAAACATATCATACATTGTGATTCAACATTGTGATTTGTTTTTTTTTTTTCATGTTGATGTGTTATATGAAGGTTTAAAATATTTTGATAACATTGATTTAATCGTGTGTTGCCGTTATTTCACGCGTCACTTCAAAACATTGACGCATAATTTATGCTGCGAACGATTGTTCAAATCCATGCGTGTACTCAGAATCACCGACTGCTTGACGTCCATCGGCTGTTTGCATAATCTGTTCACTAACGCTCATTCTCTCATTCCGTTCACCCCTCTCCACGCAGGAATGGAACGATTACAAGCTCAAATGGAACCCAGATGATTACGGTGGAGTGGACACTTTGCACGTCCCATCCGAACACATTTGGCTGCCAGATATAGTGTTGTATAATAAGTAAGTGTCGATTTGTGTCCTGGCACACCCAAAGTCGAGGGAGACGAAGGTTACGAGCGCATGATGATTTATGAGGACGAGATTGGTCACCGCAGGTCAGTGGCAGGTGTTTTCAGGGTGCAACGCTTTTGCAAACCGGTGTAAACTCGACCGAGAACCGCTCAGGACAAGAGGCTACGGCTCCGGCGGTTGACTCTTTCGAGTGCCTACCACTTCAGCAAAGTCCCACCAACTGTCTGCCACTGACACTGACAAACCGATCCCAGCGGTGTACACGCGAGATACTATTAAAGTTCACCAGCATGTATAATTAGTTGAACAAATGTATGTAAAAATGTATGTAAATTCGCAACCTAATGTGTCAAGACATTATCACTAGATCACTAGCTTAATATATAAAATATATATTTCATCCCAGAACTAAATGGTTATTGTCACTGACAGAACGAATCGGATGAACGATCCATCGATCCCGAAAAAAACCCCAATGCATAGTTGGAACAGATCAGACGCTCGATTGGTTTCCTTCATTTAGATATCATAAGGAATTGTAAGAAGATAAGTTAAATTAGTTAGAAACATAAAATACAGATAGATGCGAAAGAAAATCACTGCAATGCAGCATGATGTTGCAAATTAACCAGATGTGAGAAATGAAAATAAAATAGTTCCGTTCTACCCCAGAATTAGTGTTGCTTTAGACAAATCTTGCTTCCGACTTGGGATCGTGGTCCCAAGACTCGGAGATTTTTACCTACATGAATGCTTGATATTAAAAGTGATTGTATCGTTAAGACTCTATTATCACTGCAATGCAGCATGATGTTGCAAATTAACCAGATGTGAGAAATGAAAATAAAATAGTTCCGTTCTACCCCAGAATTAGTGTTGCTTTAGACAAATCTTGCTTCCGACTTGGGATCGTGGTCCCAAGACTCGGAGATTTTTACCTACATGAATGCTTGATATTAAAAGTGATTGTATCGTTAAGACTCTATTATTGAATATTAAATAAAAATAGTAATTAATGCATGCAATAATCACTACGCTACGCTTAATATTCTATTTCGAGTCTTATTTAAGTTAAATTATTTATCAGTTTCAACCTTTGTTTACTGACCACTTAGGCCAGCTTGAACCGTCTCCCCCTATCAAAAGTTTCTAAGAAACGCAATACCGTTTAAACCGCATTATGCATAGGAAAAAAACGCATTGCTATGCTTCCTATCAAGTTAATTAATTTCAAACTCAAACGTATTCAAATATTCGGACTGCTTTGAAGAATAAACACAAGTACCAATGCTCGTTACTCATTATCAGCAATTTAACATCCACCTCAACCGCGGCTCTTCATGTCAGTTCCGGCAGCGGCCATTCTCCGGCGCAAATCAGCAAAAGGCAATCTCGTCGGGGGTAAATCTAGTCCACAAGATCGCATCCGCTGGGTGTCGCGTGAGCGGAGCGTGCAGCGGAGATCGGGACACCTTGCCCAAAAACCAGGAGCGTCCGTAGCACGTCGTAGTAACGCACCAGCGCGCCGTTGTCAGCCAGGAACAGGTCGCTTTTATGTGGCCGCCGGAGCGTCTGCTGGTGACAGCTCAATTATGAATCGCTTATCCCGCTTCACGGCACATTCCGGTGCCATCCTTTGTCACCGCCGGAGCGTCTGCTGGTGACAGCTCAATTATGAATCGCTTATCCCGCTTCACGGCACATTCCGGTGCCATCCTTTGTCGGGGCCCGAACAACGATGCTGCACTTAAGGACATGTTAACGATGACAAGGAGCGGAAAGGATCGAATCGGTGGCTGAGGAAAAGTAAAGGTCTGCTTTGCTGCTGCTCGAGGTAAACCACAAACTCCGGGCCTCGAAGCGGATGCAGTTTCGTTTAAGACAGCTGGTCAGCTGATTGAAGTTGTTGTGGTTACTTCCCGCCAAAACCGAGCGCTTGGTACGTCGAAAATGATCAAATTCCTATTGCCTGTCTGTGGTAATCAGGCCGTCTGTCAATACGCCACAAGAACAAGGACTTGCGACAGGACCATTTCCCCTGCTCCGCCCAATGTTGTGGAAGTCAACCAATTTTTCACTCGTCCTTTCGGCAAAACATTCACTATCGAGTGAGCGAAGCTGGCAGCTCGGGCTGGAGCCCGAGACGACGCTAGAGTGCCGGAAACGAGTTTAACCTTCCGGCCGTTAAGCCAACGATCTGTGTAACGCTGATGCGTGTCCTCGCGCAAAAAGACACCACCCCAATGCACCACCGATGCTTTGTGGTGGCAGCTGTTTTGTATCCCATTACGCCAGCACGGACCGGCACAGATGATTCGCCCGATGGTCTCGTAAATTTGCGCAATGTTTACTGTTGCGATGCGCCAGCCACATATCCAGTGCATGCAACGGGGGACCGTAACGGAGGCGGTTGTGTATCGCCAGCAATATATAAGCCATCGGTCCACTCGCTTGGAGCGAGGCCAGCTTGCCAACACCGGAAGGGTTCTGTTTATTGCATTTTAATGGCCTGCAACCCGGCTCGGCGTTCGTGTCATTTCGGTGCACTGTCTGATCTTTCGACCAAATGTTTCTAACCGGGGAACCGTTCCCGGTTCGGAGTGTAGGCTTTCAAAGTATTTTTGCTTGTACCAACTGTGTGGCGCACTTTTTCCCCTTTGTCCAGCGCACTCACAAAACATCATCGCGCGGTTTTCAAGGGCCGCGTCCCGCGAGTATCGTTTTAAATGATCGGTGCGGCTCGCGACCGCTCGACCCAACGACATTTGCAGTAAACGGGGTTTGAGCTTTTAAATAGCACAAACATCGACTCGGGTGGTAATGCGCGCGCGATAAAACCCGCCTCGCTAGTGGGGTGATGGTGGAGTAGTTTTGAGCGTTTGTTAGGATGATTTCAATGTTCCCCATTAATTTTAATTGTTTATCAACTTTCTGGTGCGGGGGGACTAATGGGGACATGCATAAATAATTACAATGTTTTTCTGCTCTCGATTTTCGGCCAAAGTTCACGCAGTGAAAACCACGCATCAATAATTTCTATTGCATATCGAGGAGGCTTATGTAAAGGGAAATAAATACATCGAACAAAACTTGCTGGTTGTCGATTGTCATAAACGCTGCTGCTGTTTGAGCTCGTAAACTGTAATTACAACAATATAAGTTATTCTACGCGTAACCAACCGTGGTAACATGATATAATATTATAATGAAATGTGCCATCGCGAGCATGCCAGATCAACCAAAACTTTATGATTCCAACATGTAACTAGCACCTAGCTTATTGGAGCCTTGTAAATAAATATGTGACGAATGTATGCTTTCTCTCTCACAATCTCTCTCGGATTGTTGGCAGATTGAAAGCAAGTCGGTCGCATCGGTAAAATTGCTTAGATAACGAAACATTCAATGCAACATAAAAGTAGGCCTCATATTTGAAGATAAATAGTAAACACTGATCAGAATTGAATGATTTGACATTTGACAAAATGGGGTGAATGTACTAGTTTTCGGTAAACTTAGTACATCAGGTCCACATCAATTTCCGATGCTTGTCATATGTACGATAATAAATAATGAAACTGGGGTTCGGTAGGAAAACATACACTTGTTTGTACTGATTGAAGTTTCCATGCAAAATCCATGAATATACAAACATTGTTTTGTTCTAGTTTCATTAATATGTGCATATGGTCGTAAAATTAGCAGAAAATCAGCCAACCCTGAGTTTGCAGCCAATATTCAAGTAGCAAAATTTTGCCGTTCAACATGTTCAACGTATGATTTGATAAGTACCAGTTTTCGGTAGCCTTTAAAATACAACAAAACAGAGATGAAATGAGGAAAAAGAAATCAGAAAAGAGTTGCATAAATAATAAAAAATAGAACCCTTCATTAAACCAACTTTATCACGTTTTTTGGCGCTACCTCCTAATTTTCGATACCTTCCGAAGTACTGGTACACATTACATCGGACTAAATTTTGTCGGCATTGTGGAAATATTTGTATAATTCAGAAAATATCGATTAAACTTCGTTGAGTTCGAATATGACTATAAACTCTACGATATGAAGCTAAATAAAAAATGGTAAAAAAAGGAAAATTGTTTAAGCCCGTAGTTTATCCGAGAAATTTTAAACCGTAATAAGCATTCAAAGTCAGTTGAAAAGAAAACTATTTCGGTTTTAATTTCAAACTGTAGTGATTAACTGCTCCAAACGTTTTAACAATAGCATGCTCGAATGTTTTTGAATGAATACGATCGCTGGCGGACTTTAAAGAAAACGGTACCGAATATTCATTCTGGACGGAAGCTAATCATCTGAACATAAGCCAGCATGTCGGGTGGGAACACTTCCATCACTACCGGGACAGAAGAGGCCTATTTCACCACCTGGAAACGACGATCCCTAGTTTGTATGTTGCATGCAGAAAACCGACATTTGAAATAGGTCAACAGTTGTACAGCTCATACTGTGGTTTTGTAGCTTCGGATTTCATATGAGCGAATGTTTGCTGCGGTCGATTTGTGAAGCTCGAAACCTTTTACCTCCGAAGGGTCGTTCCATGACGGCGGATATATTGCGGGCAATTTTAACGTAAACCAGTGTCACCGAACCGGAATCACGTTCACGGTTCGTTGTACTCATTCCGGTGTTGTTTTTTTTTTGCTTCTAGATATCCACTGAAGTCCGATCTTACTGACAAGTACAGCAAAATGATGCGAGAGGAAAAGCCTAACTGCCGAGAAATGTTTAGTGAGCGATGTCCGCTGAGCTTACTACAGTTGATATTGTTCGGAAAGTTCGAACTGTAAAATGCATGCCTATCGTTGAGTGCCAAAGGAAACGAATTGCTTGTAACCTCGTCATCAGATTCCGTTCCCAGATGATTTCATGGCTAACTTCGTGCTGCATATTCAAAGATGTGTGTACGTCAGAATCGAGTAGCCTCTAATGAATACAGAATATCGGTCGCATTCTACATACCGAATGAAGCATACTGTGACTTACCTGTTCTACCCACACGTTTGTTGTCATAATTTGGTTTTTGAGATTCTGAAAAGAAAACATACAACAAGAGAATGAACATTTGTTACCCAGGTAAGGCGCTCCGTGCTACGGTTCGAAATAATCTGCGACAGCAGCATCGGTTACATAATACGGAAAGCATGTGGAAGAGCCTCACGAAAGCGGTAGGTGGAGGTGGAGAGTTGGAGAGGAAATTTTCTTTATAATTCACTTTCCAACCATTAGCATACAAATTGACGAAGTCAAATTCAAGCAAGGGAGAATGTTCTGAATGCAAAAGATGGATGATGGTCAAAGCATCGGCAGTAAATCAATCTGTCTACTGGCGCCCTCTAGTCCCTCGAAATTGCGGAGCGATCTCGAGTCG
>KZ069521.1:22797-40180 GCA_002091845.1 Anopheles cracens
CCGTGACTCGAGGCAATTCCACCGGCGTTCCAGTGATAACGATGATCAAAACGCAAAGGGACGATTCTGCAGCCCACCGAAAACGGAAACCACAGTGCAGCTGGGCTCAGTAATAATAAACTGCGCCCGGGCCAACCCAGTTCCGGTACGACGCCCGCCCCGGTCGGTTTTACAATTTATTCCATCAACAGCTGGTGACGATCATCGTCAGTCATTCGCTGGCCGATGTTGACCAATGCTCCTCCCGCGCGTTCTTATTGTCTCTCCCGTACGATGGCCCCACCGGTGCGATCTCGTTAAACGTTCCGTCATAAACCAGCCGACCGTTTGTTTTCAGAAACCAAAACAACGAAAACACAGCATATTTTTATTATCAATCAGCATTTTTGGTGCTTACAGGATGGCGCTTTGTCTTTGCAGCTGGTGGTTTGAAACGGCGGAGCAAAAAAAAACATCATTTTAGGAAATATGACGCTGTCGGGGTATTAGCGTGACAAGATGATAAGAAGCGATATTTGCAAAATGGCTTCCGGAGGCTTGGCATAACAATATAAGAGCATGATTTTCGTTTCTATAATGTAAGATTGTTCGTTTTTGTTGTTATTTTTCACATAAAATCTGCTTATACAGTCTGTAACATAATTATACGACCATCCGTTTTTTTATAAAACAAAAATATCAGAGAAAAATGAAAGCGATGTTCTGGTGGATTGCAGTAAGTTAAAGAATAAATGTATCTATAATTTTTCACACTCATCCGTAAACTGTACTTTATCCCTAAAACGAGAGAAAACTAGTAGTGGAGTTTATAAATGTCATAGAAAAATATACTTTTTATTTACTTCGACTCAGGCGAACGTCACTTTCAACTATCTTCCTTTAAGTTTTCGTTCTATACTCAGATATAGTTAATTGTTAATTTAGATTGGTTAAAATAATGTACGAACGAGTAGCAATCGCAAATTCACTAAACAGATATGGTGTTCATTGTTTCAGGGAATATTAGCCTCATTGGAAAGCCAATGCCGACGTAAACTTTGTCCGTTTTCGGGCGAGATCCATCTGTTACGTCAAACTATGCTCCCTCTAAAAACGGCACCGAACGTATTCGTTTCATTACATCCGATGCGCATAACGCATTGGGGGCGTGGGGGGGGGACTGTTTTTCCACACCACATTCACACATTGAGCTCTTGAATTTATTCTTCCACCACTAATTCATTCCCAACTATTTTTTTTTGAGATTTTTACGTTTCTTTGCGCCATTGTCAAAATCACTCAATGCAATGACAACCTATTATAAATCCATTTTCGGGCCAAATAATCTTATTATAACTCGTGAAAAATGTGCGTAGTTTTAAACTACCTTCAATATTGTAGGCAATTTTTTTAATGCTCTTTTAAACGTATTTGAAATGAATTTATAAATTACGTAATTGTAGCCTTTCTTCTTTTTTAAGATAATGAAATCAAATTTTTAAGTAATTTTATGCTTAGAATACTTTTGGTCACAATTTGTGGGTTTGGTTTTAATGCTAAATCAGTAACCTTTCAAACCATGAGTTGCGAATTGTTGTGATCGCTGACACTTCGCAGGCGTCGCCCTAGAGTTCGAGTCGTCGCCCTAGACAAACGTAACGTATAGTAACGCGTAACACGTCAGACGACGAGCTTTAGTATAGTACACACGGAGAAAACCAGGAGAGCGTTTTTATAAAAGGAAGCGAAGACGCGCTTCGGCTTCTCTTCACGATTATCGTTAAACGGAAAAGAAATAATAAATTTTGTGGTGCTACATTGTGCTTCATATTGTAAAAGCTTCAAAAGTTTCGTTTATTCGGATCGATTCCCAACACCATTTATAGTTATTGCTGATCTAACACCCATAAGATATACTAAAACTAATAAAGAGATCTGGAAATTGTCTTATTTGCCATGTTAATCGCTCACGGTTGTTTGAAACGGTGATGTACAGGATAGTGGCACTTGTCCACAAACTTTAGTTTATTCCAGATCTAGATAAAGAAATATTACTATGGTTTTTAATATTCCTTAATAACGCAGTTAAAATGGCATATGGATGCGTTTATTACAATCAGTACATCACGGCTTGACGGTTGGCCCTATCTCTCTAACGAGCTAGAAAGAAAAGCAACAAGTGACTATGAAAACGCATCGCTGCTCTCAGCAATTAATTTTCGCAACCAATCATTAGCACCCAATTGGTCATTGCACATAGTACCTTGCGTTTTCGGTGCATTTGCACCCACTCGGAACACAGACCCGCAACCACAACATTGTTAATCATGGCCGGCAAGTGTGGGTCAACGATCCCCGAAGCCGCGTCCGCCCGAACCAATCGATGGAGGGCACGGTCCAGCACAGCACGGAATGTTGGCGGGTAATTAAATCACATTGCTAGTGCACGCTTTGCGCACACATGCTCCCTCTAAAAACGGCACCGAACGTATTCGTTTCATTACATCCGATGCGCATAACGCATTGGGGGCGTGGGGGGGGGAGAAGACTTCAAAAAATATATGAAAGTAATGTTCCACAAGTTTGTAGGTAATAACAAAATAGGTTTTTTGATGTTTTTTTTTTGAGATTTTTACGTTTCTTTGCGCCATTGTCAAAATCACTCAATGCAATGACAACCTATTATAAATCCATTTTCAAGTCAGTGCAACTCTAGATACAACATGTCAGCAGATTAATTTGTAGGCAATTAGTTCGTCTAATTCGTTACTAACTGAAGGAAGGCGCTAGCAAAGCGTATCGAGATAGTCGGGCGAATGATGTCAAGCAGAAACAATCTAGTGCAACGCGTTATTTGAGGCACTAAGTTCCATTTTCTGTTCTCAACATTCATCTGTCGTACAGTATGTTGTTTTGATGAATCTTTCAATTATTGATACTTGCGAAAAACACAATATTTTTAATATTTAGATGAACATACCTAAAATTATAAAACCCCCCCAGAATATAGACCGAATCCTTTACTTTGCGTCAACGTTGCCCCCAGGAACTAGTAAAGTTCTGCCATCTTGTTTTGTATTAGTTTGAAGTAAACCGCAAAACCACATCGCCAGTGCATACGGTGGTTTTGTTTCACGCCTTTTTGCGTGTCGACGTGGCTAGCGCAAGACGAGCGCCTAATTCCTGTCAAACATTGGGCGCTGTTCAACAAATCTTAATATCATCAGGTAGTGACGCGGTTTTTCCCAAACCTTTTGTCCGGGGGTCCGTCCCGCTCTTCGGCAGCACGAGCGAAACGAGCGTTTGATATTTGACGAAGCATAAAAGCGGACGTAATCGCATATTCATAATTAATAACGGCAAGGCCAGGGCCAGCGCGCAGCGATTACAAGACACCGTGTGTAAAACAAAACCGGGGAGCGGGCGAAAACTCTCGGAACACATTCCAATGAAGTACACGTCATGGTTGGTTAGTGGGCTGTGGGACTAAAATTGGCGCAGACAGATTCGCTCGGGATGGAGTAAACTGCCGGCAAATAGACACCAGCGACAGGCCTGGCCTGATGGCGGTGGGGACCGTATTCGAAGGTGAAACCGTCACTCAACAGGTGTTCCGTTTGAAAAATGCCAAAAATCCAACCGTCACGTTGACGGGCGGGAAGGTGATTGAGTGAAAATTCATACATGCCAAGCAACGATGTTTTTCGAACCAAATCGCTCCAAACCAACCTTCGACCAGTGTGCCACGACGCTAAGCGGCAATCGAACGTCGAGTTCCCATTGTTTGCTTCCCTCCCTCATGATTTCCTACAGAAACATCCGTGTGGACTACTTGTTGCGAAGAGGGGTCTAACGATAGATCAGAACTTTTTCCGTGTATGTGTGTGTGTGTGTGTGTATGTTTGTCAGTGTGTCATGGCTGAAGCGAAACTAAGCTTGGTAATGGTGTGAAAATTTTATTGAATGATGGATAACATTGGTTCCGGTACGTTTCACCCTATATCGCTCAATGATGTATGAAACACTTGGAACGAGTTGATATTCCATCGAACCCATCGCAATTGGTTCATCTATGTACCATCGTTGTTTGCGGAGGCCAGTAACAAAACACAAGCCAGTAAAAAAAGGAAAGTGAACTGAAATGAAAGGAATATGATTGTTCGCTCAATTAATGCTTAAACACATACTATAGCTATGACTTACTCGTTTAAAAATCAAAACTATTTGAAGTATGCTGAGTCCAAAGTCAGTGCAACTCTAGATACAACATGTCAGCAGATTAATTTGTAGGCAATTAGTTCGTCTAATTCGTTACTAACTGAAGTAAGGCGCTAGCAAAGCGTATCGAGATAGTCGGGCGAATGATGTCAAGCAGGAACAATCTAGTGCAACGCGTTATTTGAGGCACTAAGTTCCATTTTCTGTTCTCAACATTCATCTGTCGTACAGTATGTTGTTTTGATGAATCTTTCAATTACTTAATGTCGCTGTTTTCATCACATGTTGGAAAGCATATGTTTTTCTCTTTATAACTATTTGTCAAACGCTCCAATTATATCACTATTCATCGAGTCTTGCTGTAATTCATAGATTTACAGATAAGTTTTCGCCGACCAAACTGCCCGTATGGTAAACGGGCAATCCAATTTTCTTCTTCCCCAAAATCGTCTTGCATTTATACCAAACGTCGAGGCTGAAAAGGGAAACTCCTCGCAGCATTCAAAACCCAATAACCCCGACAGGCCTGGCCTGATGGCGGTGGGGACCGTATTCGAAGGTGAAACCGTCACTCAACAGGTGTTCCGTTTGAAAAATGCCAAAACAAATGCGTGCGTCTAGTCTAAAGTTACATGCAGCGAAAGGTCTTGTTAATTAGTAGCGGACCATGAGCTTAGCTATAGCAGTTGAAATTGGTTTAATTTGCTGTTTTCCGAAGCGTATCTGCTTGTTAGCGGCCTATCGATCTCAGCACACGCAGTTTATCAGGTTATGAGAAGATTGTTAGGTCGCAAATGCTTGTGTTTTCCGAAAAAATCTACTGGCAATAGCTTATCAGATGCTTGGTGTAATTTAATAGCATTTTTGACGAAATATCTTGCATGGGCCTACCTGGTGCCTCTCGGTTTACTTTGCACAGCGCTGTGATGGTATACCTCAGTGCCGAATAGTCACTCCCTGTTAGCGGAGTGACACTGTTTCAAAAGCTCTCAACTAGCGATTTTAAATACATCAACATTGACTCTATGCTAAGATCATGAACGAACTTGGTATTGGTGATTTCCAGATTGACTTTAACTTTGCATCCAGTATTTCGATTGGGCGAAGTTTTACCCAGTTTGTTCATACAGGTTTTAATGTGACAATGAACTTTTATTGTTACATCTCTGCTTTACTTATCAATAGCAAAGGGATAGTGTTTTTTGAACAACAAACATGAACAATTATTCATCTACAACAAGAATGTTTACTTCAAACTATCAATGGATCTATGTAAAAAAGAGAATACACGAAAAGTTGTTAAGAAGTTGAGATAGGTTTATATGATGTTTTTTTTTGGGAACGGGTTTCTTAGCTTTTCCGCGCAGCACATTTTCACCGAAACAGCAGCGGGGCAGGTTGGCACGGTAACGATTGGACGAAACTTTTCACGCCCCACCAGCCCCCTCCCGCATGGTGGTTGCGTTTAAGCCGGTTTTAAGTATGGGAACGCTAAGTTCTGCCCGCCCCCCTTTTCAGAAAACAGTCACACGCGGTGGAGGTGAGAGATGAAAATATTTTTCCATCGTTAGAACACGATTTTTCAATCTAAAAACGAACCACGCCTGAATGGCGTGTTTTTTTGGTAGACCAACTGCTGACCCGCTGTAGTTGCTAAACAACATTAAGAATCAAGTGTCATGGTCAAACCGTACGGAGCGCTGCTGCTAGCTTCCTGGGAGGGCCCCAGCATTTGGCCGTCCACTGGTATGCCATTCCGACCGACCGACGTTGAGCGGCACGTCTTCGAGCAGGAGTGTGTCTTCTTCCGCTCTTGTTGGTTCGTGCGCAGCGCTGTTCAACAAATCTTAATATCATCAGGTAGTGACGCGGTTTTTCCCAAACCTTTTGTCCGGGGGTCCGTCCCGCTCTTCGGCAGCACGAGCGAAACGAGCGTTTGATATTTGACGAAGCATAAAAGCGGACGTAATCGCATATTCATAATTAATAACGGCAAGGCCAGGGCCAGCGCGCAGCGATTACAAGACACCGTGTGTAAAACAAAACCGGGGAGCGGGCGAAAACTCTCGGAACACATTCCAATGAAGTACACGTCATGGTTGGTTAGTGGGCTGTGGGACTAAAATTGGCGCAGACAGATTCGCTCGGGATGGAGTAAACTGCCGGCAAATAGACACCAGCGTTGCGGGCTGAGCTCTTCGCCGAGCGGAGTAGATTCCCGCTACGATTCCACCGTAATCGGGGGTCGGGGGGCTGATACGGTGGAACAATGCGACCGTCGGATAATGTATCCGACAGCCAATGGAGCTACTCAGCGGGGCAAAAGGGGCCCGGTAGCGGGATGAAATATGATGAATCATCATTTTTCCCGCGATTAATCGTTGTGCAAATACCTCCAGCACCAGCACCAGATTGACGTTAACGAAGCTGGGCGCAAATGCGTCAGAATATCGTTCGACATCGTTTCTTGTTACACTGTCGGGGGGTAAGGAAACGGATTTGGTGTTTTGAGGTGAACGGTACACCAATATTGACAGAGCCGCGACAGGGATAAAGCAAAACGTATAGAAAATAATGATGCAATATGCGATTGGCGCGGACTCCGTTTTGTACGACATCCTATTCTTGCTTGCCTGTCACAATTTACCACTACGACTAAACGTCCGGTACAGGGGTCCGGAATAAACGGCACCAGTGCAAACAATAAACGGGCTTCCATTTTTGTTTTAGTTTTCCAATCAAATACACCGAAATTGGTTACGCGCGTTGTCCTGGGACAGCCGGTCAACACCGCCAGTCCATAACGGAAAGCTTGCAAGTTTCGTCGCAAGTACCAACCACCATTGTGGTCGGCAAAACCATGCTACGGACACATGTAACTGTCTAGGGGACGGATATGTGCCACCCACCCGCACACCGAATGGAACCGAACCGAAAGTGCAGCGTTGGACAGGAACAAATAAAACTTCCCGAATTGATGTGCAGCACAGCTTGCCCAAGACAATTTCGGAAACAACTCGTTGCCCGCTCGTGTGACCCGCTCTGGTTCCCCGAGACGATTCGAGCGAGACTCATCGGAAGTAGACCAACTGCTGACCCGCTGTAGTTGCTAAACAACATTAAGAATCAAGTGTCATGGTCAAACCGTACGGAGCGCTGCTGCTAGCTTCCTGGGAGGGCCCCAGCATTTGGCCGTCCACTGGTATGCCATTCCGACCGACCGACGTTGAGCGGCACGTCTTCGAGCAGGAGATATTCTTAAACACCATCAACAACAGACAACCTCGGGATATCTCCCGAACCACCAGTACACAACAGTGCTTGTACAAACTTTGCAATGCACAAAGCAATCTGAAGCGTGCCTCAAGAGAGCGTTGTGGTTCAACTTCGTTACGCTCCTGTGAGCTGGCGTCATCCGCCCAATCCATTTGCCACTTTTTGGAGGGTCATTCAGTGCTCGTTCACTCCACTATCTGTTTTGAATGCGGCTTTTCAATCCCTGTCACTCCACCGGTGGCACTGCTTCAACCAATGTAACGCCGTCCACTAACATCCGTCGAGTAGCAAACAGACATAAGACGATTACGCGAGACTGTTGCTGACGTAATACAACAAACAAGCAACAAAAGCTTTGGAAAGGGATTTTAAACTTTAACGAGCAATTTTGCTGTAGTTCCACGACCGTTAGTGCCTTCAAATTAAGTTAGCTTTGTACTCTTGATTTATGCTCTCGAAAAATAAACCACAGCTCTAATAATAGCTGACTGCATTAAGAAACAATTTAGATGGGCGATATATTTAATATTTTTGTGGTACTCAAAAATCATCCTTCACTCATTCGACCCGTATTGATTTGATAAATGTTTTGACCAAATAATAAAAACAACTCAGAGTGTATAAGACGTATTGTGAGCTTTGCATTCCTGTATTCTGAACAGCAGCCTCGGAGACATAAACCAAGGCCTTGGCCATCGGGCCGCTGGCAGGAAGCAGTCCAGTCGTCCCAGGGCTCGGAACAGGGAAACGATAGCAGTTTGCTAATAACAATCTGGGAGAAGTGTTCTTTAGCATCGAAAGCTGGGACAAATTTCAATGAAAAATGAAAACCCATGGAAATAATCCATTGTTTTACAATTAGAAATTGTTAATCATTCAAAATGATTCAAAATTGAGATTAGTTAATAAACATTAAATATTATATTGGAATGTCTACTCTTCTCACATGTTCTTGTTCGCTAGAGAAAAAGAGAGCTAAATACTGGTTTATGCTTTTATTTAGAAAAAATAAGTATCCTCATATTATATGATTATAGTGTGTACGCAAACTCTCATCTAATTTAGAAAAGAGATTAGTGCACGTTGACACTTTTATATCTTTGAGCTTAGGCTCAAAATCGGTTATACCTATCGACAAGTGGGTTTTTCTATATTTATATATTTGCAAAATACGTAAATTTTTGAAGAGAGATGAAAATATTTTTCCATCGTTAGAACACGATTTTTCAATCTAAAAACGAACCACGCCTGAATGGCGTGTTTTTTTTGTTGTTGCTGGTAGTGTGACTGGCGAAAGGTAACATTGCCGTCATATTACCTGGGCGCTGGGGAGCACGAATGAAATGGTTGATGTGTCCGGACGAGTGTAGGTAGCACTCGCAATGCTTTCAATCATGAATGTCATAAAAATTGGTTGTTACCTTGTGACTGCGGTGTTTACATACGCTTGACGTGTGGACAGACGTGTGCATGTGTATTGTTGAAAACCGTTTTTAATTAAGGGTTGAAATGCAACACCAAAATCGGTGCTTTCGAATATTTTTGTATTTCAACTTAAAAAGTAGCTTCATATGAACATTTGCCAATAAAAGAAGGACGGCATATTTGTATACTTTCAGAAGCGCTACGCAGATTTCTTTGTCTCTCGCTAGTCAGTCGATAAATACCTGTTGGATAATTAGTCATTTCATGACTTATTCATACATGCACCCATTCAATATGCATGCTTCCGTCCCATTTAATCAATCAAGATTTTACTGCCGGCGGCAGCCGTAGCGGGCGCTCCTTAAGATTCGATTTAATATATGCGACCGGAGGGTACGGGATTAATTTGCATGCAGGATACAGAAACGGGACCTGCTCGTACTCGCACGGCGTTAAAGAAAGGGAAACTGTGGGCCGCTGTGGGCTGGGTTGTTCATTTCTACCCCCACTCCCCTTCTCGCCCTTCCCACCCCTCCCAATGCTTTGGCTTGGACCACAAAGGCCCGCTGAAAACGAAGTGGCGTGGCGAGAATAAATGAAGAATTAATTATTCAGCTGCGATGAGCTGTCGGTTTTCACACATGTCTTATAGTGCTGCAGGGAACGCTGGAGCATGTGCGGAATTTTAACACGCCCGGGCAACGGGGAAAAAGTTTGCCTCGGAGACATAAACCAAGGCCTTGGCCATCGGGCCGCTGGCAGGAAGCAGTCCAGTCGTCCCAGGGCTCGGAACAGGGACTAATATTAAGCGCCTAGTATTAAGTACGTGTTAAGCCATATTCTGGCGGACATTGTTGATACAAATAAATAAATAAATAATATAATAAAATATTCTAAATTACATTCATTTGCACTACTTTAAAATCTTCTGGAGCAGTTAGTTGGCAAAAAATCAATATTCAAAGTTTTCACTTAAATTGTCGTCAATTCAGCTTTTACTTATTGTTTCCAAATTTTTCGTTCTCTCAGCTTCAAACAAAACCGAAATCAATCTTATTGGGAGCATATTAACAAAATACTCCACCTTTCCACCTAAACTTCCTATTATATATTTTTTTAAAGACGTTATTTAACATTTGTAATTGTTTGTTACATCAAAATTTTTTATGATATTTGGACGAAATATATTAATGTGTGACTATTTACCATTTTATTGTGGAATAGTTAAATAATTCTGAGAAGGATTTAATTCGCAGCTGTTATATTTATTACTTTACTATAACCATTTTACTTATACTTTACCACTTTATCACACTTGTTTGTGGTCGAAAAAGTTATGATTGAAATTGTAATTACAGCCATATGAAAATTATGAACTGAATTACCAAATGTTCACAGTTTTACTCAACGAGCGTAAAAAAAATACCCATTCCTCAAATAATCATTGAGCTCCTCATTTGGAAAACTAAACAACTAAACCATGTGCTACAAAATATATTTTTCTATTTCAAGTAAGATATCAAATCCTCACAGTTTTAAGTATTTTTATAGAATTAGCAGTAGTTGATTAAGTTGCCACATTTTGACTTAGATGGATAATATTTAGCTTCAATAAGTACAATATAATTGTGTATTATAGCATTACCAGTAATGACGTAGAAAGATGAATAATCGTTGACATTAATTTTACCTCCCAGTGCGATAACCTTGTCATGATGCAAACGAATTAAAGTTGCCTTTCTTCGACGCTGCTTTGTAAAGACTCAGCTGGAGCAAGCAAAAAAACACAACAAAATCTTTTACAAAACAACGCCCGGTGGAACGATACTTGATAACATCATGTCAAACAGTTGCCTTTGCTTTGTCTTCCGTCACTCATTTAATTCCGCTACAAGTTACAAAGACAATTTGTCATTTTGTCACCGTCGGGGGCTTGCTTTTGTTTTTGTTGCCCGCTTTCCGGCAGCTTTGATAATCATTGCTACTTTAGCTTCCGGTCGGGACGTGTTAACGTGCGCACCGTACCGGGACCTGGAGAAAAAGGGATCCCCCCTCCCTCCCTCACAACCACTCTTCAACTCTTTACGACGGCCCACGTTTGGTGCTCACGTCCGCCGGTGGATATGAGAGAACGAATGCGTCTTTAAAGTAGTAGCATTAGTCCTTGCAAACCGTTTCTAAGTGAAATACGGAAAAGAAAAGGGGCAAACGAAAGAGCCACCGTCTCTTTCGCACGAAACTGGGTCTGCAGCGTGCGAGATTATCTTCACGCGTCAAGCATCACTCAAGCGCGTGGTGGGATGATTTATTAAGCCACAAAAACTGCTCCATTCGACTCGACCGCGGAAATGAGGCCGTGCAAAATGTTCCCAAACGAAAAGGAAATTACGATCCGAAAAAGGTTCGGCATATCCTTCCACCGGGTGTTTTTTCCACTGTCATTCCACGCTCGTTACAAACCCACAACCTTTACTGCGTGGTTTTGCTCCTGCGGAACCTTTTTTTTATTCGTTCATCCACCGCGTGCAACGCTGTTAAGAAACGCAGGTAAACCGGTGCTCTCCGTCATCAACTTTTCCACCGTGTTGATTGGCCGGAATATGTCACAGCGAGGACCGGCCAAAAGTTCGAAGGCGGTTTCATTAATTTCGGTCATAAAATTCAATTAAATGTATGATTAATGCCTATCCCTCGTCACTTTTTCCCGAGGCATAAACGCGCAAACACATACACACCCACACTCACACAGTCACGCGCACGCCTGAAGTCTATAAATACACGCTTTAATATTTTCATACCTTACCTCACAAAAAAGGTGAATGAATACGCATAAATAAATAAAAGGATGCCTGAATGACACTCTGCCTTTGGTGACCCTAATTAAAATCAACCGTTTCGGCCTGGAACTCAATGGAGACAACAACGGGCACAACCAAAAATAAATCAATTCATTCGTATTACGTCCTGGGAATCAAATTTCGATTTCCTTCCCTATACCGTCAGACCGCAGTAGAATTTAATTGTCCGGTTGGGTAGGTACATAATTTTTCAATTACCTTACGATGAATTCATCTGAGATTTATTGTTAACGTTTTGTTAAAAACATATAAGAATCCTGCTATATGAACTAAATGAATAGTTTTATAAACTAAAAGATTTGATCAAAATTCCAGCCGTAACCATTGTATTAACTCATATCGACCTATATTAATATAATGCATATTCTTTGTTTTTTCTGACTTCAAATGCTATGCTTAGTTTAAGGTTTTATTTATTGTTGACATTCACATTAAATTGATTAGGAATAGTTGGAAGTATGGAGTTGAAGATGAAAACACTATAAACGTAGAACATGTATGAGCATGCACAACACATTTCTGAGAATAATACTATTTGTAATGCTCCTCTCTGATTCAATTTGAAGATCTATTAGATTACATATTTCAACGTTTTGTTTTTATTTGGTAAGGTCAAATCCAATCCAACAAAAATCCAACAAAATCCAATTGATCAAAATCAACTCGTTGGTGGATTTCTTTAAATACTTTTCGATTGTAAACTCTGCACCAAAAATGTCGCTCCTCAACCTACTGCATGCTGCAAACGGATAAAGAAGGTTCCTTTGAAATCCGTATTAATATTCCAAACAACTCCATGGTTTACACATTAAACCACATGAGACGTTTAAAATGTTCGAAGGCGGTTTCATTAATTTCGGTCATAAAATTCAATTAAATGTATGATTAATGCCTATCCCTCGTCACTTTTTCCCGAGGCATAAACGCGCAAACACATACACACCCACACTCACACAGTCACGCGCACGCCTGAAGTCTATAAATACACGCTTTAATATTTTCATACCTTACCTCACAAAAAAGGTGAATGAATAC
Source organism: Anopheles cracens (assembly GCA_002091845.1). Lineage (NCBI taxonomy): Eukaryota > Metazoa > Arthropoda > Insecta > Diptera > Culicidae > Anopheles > Anopheles cracens. Next base: position 35,589 of record KZ069521.1, read on the forward strand.
GCATAAATAAATAAAAGGATGCCTGAATGACACTCTGCCTTTGGTGACCCTAATTAAAATCAACCGTTTCGGCCTGGAACTCAATGGAGACAACAACGGGCACAACCAAAAATAAATCAATTCATTCGTATTACGTCCTGGGAATCAAATTTCGATTTCCTTCCCTATACCGTCAGACCGCAGTAGAATTTAATTGTCCGGTTGGGTAGGTACATAATTTTTCAATTACCTTACGATGAATTCATCTGAGATTTATTGTTAACGTTTTGTTAAAAACATATAAGAATCCTGCTATATGAACTAAATGAATAGTTTTATAAACTAAAAGATTTGATCAAAATTCCAGCCGTAACCATTGTATTAACTCATATCGACCTATATTAAACGAATGCGTCTTTAAAGTAGTAGCATTAGTCCTTGCAAACCGTTTCTAAGTGAAATACGGAAAAGAAAAGGGGCAAACGAAAGAGCCACCGTCTCTTTCGCACGAAACTGGGTCTGCAGCGTGCGAGATTATCTTCACGCGTCAAGCATCACTCAAGCGCGTGGTGGGATGATTTATTAAGCCACAAAAACTGCTCCATTCGACTCGACCGCGGAAATGAGGCCGTGCAAAATGTTCCCAAACGAAAAGGAAATTACGATCCGAAAAAGGTTCGGCATATCCTTCCACCGGGTGTTTTTTCCACTGTCATTCCACGCTCGTTACAAACCCACAACCTTTACTGCGTGGTTTTGCTCCTGCGGAACCTTTTTTTTATTCGTTCATCCACCGCGTGCAACGCTGTTAAGAAACGCAGGTAAACCGGTGCTCTCCGTCATCAACTTTTCCACCGTGTTGATTGGCCGGAATATGTCACAGCGAGGACCGGCCAAAAGTTCGAAGGCGGTTTCATTAATTTCGGTCATAAAATTCAATTAAATGTATGATTAATGCCTATCCCTCGTCACTTTTTCCCATCAAATCCTCACAGTTTTAAGTATTTTTATAGAATTAGCAGTAGTTGATTAAGTTGCCACATTTTGACTTAGATGGATAATATTTAGCTTCAATAAGTACAATATAATTGTGTATTATAGCATTACCTAATATTAAGCGCCTAGTATTAAGTACGTGTTAAGCCATATTCTGGCGGACATTGTTGATACAAATAAATAAATAAATAATATAATAAAATATTCTAAATTACATTCATTTGCACTACTTTAAAATCTTCTGGAGCAGTTAGTTGGCAAAAAATCAATATTCAAAGTTTTCACTTAAATTGTCGTCAATTCAGCTTTTACTTATTGTTTCCAAATTTTTCGTTCTCTCAGCTTCAAACAAAACCGAAATCAATCTTATTGGGAGCATATTAACAAAATACTCCACCTTTCCACCTAAACTTCCTATTATATATTTTTTTAAAGACGTTATTTAACATTTGTAATTGTTTGTTACATCAAAATTTTTTATGATATTTGGACGAAATATATTAATGTGTGACTATTTACCATTTTATTGTGGAATAGTTAAATAATTCTGAGAAGGATTTAATTCGCAGCTGTTATATTTATTACTTTACTATAACCATTTTACTTATACTTTACCACTTTATCACACTTGTTTGTGGTCGAAAAAGTTATGATTGAAATTGTAATTACAGCCATATGAAAATTATGAACTGAATTACCAAATGTTCACAGTTTTACTCAACGAGCGTAAAAAAAATACCCATTCCTCAAATAATCATTGAGCTCCTCATTTGGAAAACTAAACAAAATGAATAGTTTTATAAACTAAAAGATTTGATCAAAATTCCAGCCGTAACCATTGTATTAACTCATATCGACCTATATTAATATAATGCATATTCTTTGTTTTTTCTGACTTCAAATGCTATGCTTAGTTTAAGGTTTTATTTATTGTTGACATTCACATTAAATTGATTAGGAATAGTTGGAAGTATGGAGTTGAAGATGAAAACACTATAAACGTAGAACATGTATGAGCATGCACAACACATTTCTGAGAATAATACTATTTGTAATGCTCCTCTCTGATTCAATTTGAAGATCTATTAGATTACATATTTCAACGTTTTGTTTTTATTTGGTAAGGTCAAATCCAATCCAACAAAAATCCAACAAAATCCAATTGATCAAAATCAACTCGTTGGTGGATTTCTTTAAATACTTTTCGATTGTAAACTCTGCACCAAAAATGTCGCTCCTCAACCTACTGCATGCTGCAAACGGATAAAGAAGGTTCCTTTGAAATCCGTATTAATATTCCAAACAACTCCATGGTTTACACATTAAACCACATGAGACGTTTAAAAAATTTTTACAGTGAACACGAGAAGAAATACTTGACACGGTTATTCAAATGCTGCGTAGAATGCTTCCTGATGTATTGTGCGCAGTGCATATCGATGGCACTGTCATTGTTTGCATCATTATCAAGGACTAGTTGATTACACAATTTCAAATATAACATGTTGAACGGATAAAGGATTTAGCTATGTATATAATGAATATGAATAGTAAATGATATATGATATTTGTGTCTGAAGTACCGAGATTTTAATGAACCGATCGGTGTGGTATAATAAAGACATGTGCACGGGTTTGATTATATGGCTATCAATATCATCAATAGTTATCAATATCAGTTATGTTAAGCAAATAAGAATAATAATCGATCATTTTTATTAAGTAAAACATTTCAAACATTTTATAGATAGATCAATAATATTATATATGGTCTATACGGACAAGGCATGTCAACTATAATATAAAGCTAAATTTCATCACTTTTGCCTCATCATAACAAATCACAATTGGTTTAGATCGCTGTTTTAAACCTATACCAAGCGGAACCGCACTTTACTATGTATAATTTCTATCTTCCGCTCTGGTTAGGGCACGTGCGGGAACGCGAGGCAACCCGCCCCAAGACTTGCTGGTTCCCGTTATTATCATTATCATCATTATTTTTACGAGCCGCTTTCACCCCAAAAGTTAAAGCCTTGCCATTACGCTCACCCTAGGTAGCACACCCAAAGCCAATCGCTTTCACAGGCCCGCTCTGGCGTTTGTGGAGAGGGCATAACACATCGATAGTAATAAAGAAGTTATAATAATAATCCTTCCCATAAAAATGCTTTGTTTACAAGTTATGACGCTTGAATCGGTCAGAATGGTCAGGTTGGCCGTAGCGGGATGCTTCGAGACATATGAAGCGTTTCGGGGGTGTGGCAGAGTTTTTGGATTCGGCGGTGCACTATGCCAAATGAAGGCTTTCGCTGTTCCGGCCTCATTAATGGCCGGAACTACGCGTTGGATTGAAGGGCTTATTGGTAAATTACCTAATGAGTAGCTTGTTGTGAATAGTCTAGAGCGCGCTAAATAAGGATGAGCCGGCAGAGGGCGCGTGAACAACGACACAAATTGCATCAAATCCTTTTCAATGCTGGAATGCTATTTTTACAGTGAACACGAGAAGAAATACTTGACACGGTTATTCAAATGCTGCGTAGAATGCTTCCTGATGTATTGTGCGCAGAAGGGGCGCTGCTGGATCAGATATAGGGGGTATTAAACGTTTAATAGCAGTGGCAAATAGCGGTTTCTTGTAGCACCTTCGTTTGAATCATTAAATTATTGCGAATGGCGTGAGCGTTTAAATTATTAGATACAACATAGTTTTAAATGTTGTGGTTGTTACTTGCTTTACATGAAAAGTTTAATCAATAAACTAGCGTAGTACACTACCATAGCAATTGTTTTCTAAAAGATAATCGTTTGAGATCGTATTTTCATGATCTTCGCCGTAACTATTGAAAACTGTTATATGCTTGTTCGCATTTGTTTATTATATTTAAGCTTCCCGAAAAAAAATCAATACTAACTAAAGTATAATTAATTAACTTGGTTGTTTCGATCCGGCTCTTTTTAAGTACACCAGCGTCTAAGTACACCAGCGTAGACTACATATTTGATTTTATTTAAACTTTGAACTTAACACTAAAAAAAAGTGTATTAACGTTTATTTATTTATTGCAAGAAAAAACACATTCTTCTTAAGCACATTATAGACGATGCGATGCAACTTACGTACAACTTACGTCAAGTGTCGTTGTTTTTCATTGTTGCTCATTCCATTAACTATGAGAGTAAAAAATCTTCATTGATTTTTTTGTGTTATGGAACACCCACTTCAAAAACAAAATCGAACAAATTTGTGGCATGGGATATAGCAGAAAAAATGTTAAAATGAAGGATTTTCACTCCCATTTGTTTTGAGTGATTTACACCGTTTAGTGATGCAGATTCGTATCACTCAATGCTTATGTTGACATTTTTCCACGAATATGATATTTTATCACATATTTAGGGGTTTCTTAGCACTATTTGAATAAAATACACAAATATAATAGAAAAGCTCACCTAAGATCAGTCAGGAATCAAATTTCACGGTAGAAAAACCAATATCATAATGTTCGAAAATCTGACATAACGTAATTATTAGATAGTCTGATGGACACTGTGTAAACACTCATGCGGTAGCTCATGCAGCTTCCGAATATTCATTGGTCGCTCACTTACAG
>KZ069523.1:0-47918 GCA_002091845.1 Anopheles cracens
ACCACCCTGGGGTTTGAACAGGGTTGAGTGGATTTTAAGCGTTTCTAATGACGGGCGAGGTGAATGCAATTGTTCGCTTTCGGGGGTCGCCTCTCGCAAGCTAGAGTTATTCGGGGGTCGATGACAAAAATTATGTGAAGAGCGCGAAAAAACGCGTTTCAAACGAGCTTTGGGAAATTGGCGAGGTTCATTACTTAGAGAGTAGAGTGTTTCAGCTTTTTTGTTGTTGAGATCTGAGTTAAATTTGGACATACCTAATCATTTGTGAGTTTGCATGTCATTCACCTCACAACTGTGTGACGTAGAAGAGGCTTAGTTGCGAAAGGATCGCCCGCAGCAGCGGCAACTCTGAGACCTTCGTCGGACACTCCTCTAGCTCTGGTGGGTCTTCGCAAGCGAGACATAGTGGCAACACTTTCCGCACAAGGGGTTAAGTAATTATGCAAATCATGTCCGCCGACAGGCGTGCAAAACGGAGTGTGTAGCCTCGAGCAACAATGTTGCCTGGTGGTGGATGTGCCGTGGAAGCTCCACCAGCTCGATCTAGCTCAACCTCCCTGAGGGTATGATATGGCGCACGCGACTAGAAGTCTTTGATTTCTGACGATAAACGGTGCGCGTCCTGTAACGGTTCATCCCGTTTTGTCGATTAAAATCTGTCCAGACTCAATAAACCGAATGATAGGGGAGTTGGAACTGTCCTGCGGGCGAATGACGCAGCGCATTGGTCTTCCCGATCCGGTCACACGCCGCGAATCCGCGATCACTTTCCCTTCGACTCTGGGAGCTTTTTTCCCACCAGAGGGCGCTGCGGGAAGGAAGAAAAAAAAACATCGGAAACAATTGCATCGTGTTGTGTGTACCGACTGGGGCGCAAAATGGCAAACGCCATCTTAATTTTTTGCTTGATGATGGACGGATTTGAAGAACGCCTTTCGGACAGGCACCTTATGGAGGGATTGATTTAAAGGAAAGCTCGCAAAAATCATACCCGCTTGCACCGCCCATCCCTCTTACCGTTCGTCCACGTTTGTAAATGTCTCGATCTGAAAGCAATATTCACTGCCGCAGCGTCCGAAGTGTAAAGTGATGATCGTAATTATACCGAAAAGTGCAATCGGCGAAGGTGAGCTTGCAGGAAGTGCCCGCTGGTTATGTGTGCCTTTCGGTTTAGGTCCTTTTTACTCGCTTTCTTTTCTCACCCGCGGCGGTGCAAGTGATGTTTAATTTTCTTCCACTTATTGTGTTTGTTTGATGCGTTTGTGCAAATTCGCATTCGTCAAAAAGGCTAACGAGGCCTTTTTCGGTTGGTTCGGTAATGATGCGTTCGTTAGGTTTGCCTGCCACCACCCTGGGGTTTGAACAGGGTTGAGTGGATTTTAAGCGTTTCTAATGACGGGCGAGGTGAATGCAATTGTTCGCTTTCCTGATTTGAATAGAGTTATACGCCTCTCGCAAGCTAGAGTTATTCGGGGGTCGATGACAAAAATTATGTGAAGAGCGCGAAAAAACGCGTTTCAAACGAGCTTTGGGAAATTGGCGAGGTTCATTACTTAGAGAGTAGAGTGTTTCAGCTTTTTTGTTGTTGAGATCTGAGTTAAATTTGGACATACCTAATCATTTGTGAGTTTGCATGTCATTCACCTCACAACTGTGTGACGTAGAAGAGGCTTAGTTGCGAAAGGATCGCCCGCAGCAGCGGCAACTCTGAGACCTTCGTCGGACACTCCTCTAGCTCTGGTGGGTCTTCGCAAGCGAGACATAGTGGCAACACTTTCCGCACAAGGGGTTAAGTAATTATGCAAATCATGTCCGCCGACAGGCGTGCAAAACGGAGTGTGTAGCCTCGAGCAACAATGTTGCCTGGTGGTGGATGTGCCGTGGAAGCTCCACCAGCTCGATCTAGCTCAACCTCCCTGAGGGTATGATATGGCGCACGCGACTAGAAGTCTTTGATTTCTGACGATAAACGGTGCGCGTCCTGTAACGGTTCATCCCGTTTTGTCGATTAAAATCTGTCCAGACTCAATAAACCGAATGTCGTTCGGTGTCCCACAAGAGAGAGGGCCGCATGACGACGCTGTTGCCTTCTAATCAACCATCCACAACCGCCGTGACGGAAAGCGGAAGTCATTCGTCGTGTTTTGCGGTGCCATTTTTGCGCTCTATCGCGCGCGTGCGCCCGGAAAGTAGCGGTTTTATGTTCCCTTCATCAAACATGGAACTGCGTCTCCCAGCACGTACACACATACAGAAGGGGCAGCTTAAGTTATGACTCGACTCCGCGCCGGATCAATTTTTAGCGGGAGAGGCGGATATGATCTGCTCGTGATCTAAAAGAAGGCAAAAAAACACATGGTCACGAGTTGCGACCCTTTTCGCGAGCAAATTGCAATAAATCGATCAAAATGCGGGAGGCAACAAATCGATCGATGACAACCTGCTGCTGCTGCTGCTACTATGGGCCGAGATCAGGTGAGCGTTTTGCAATGGGATTATGTGTGCCTTTTATTTCTGCTGCGGATCAATCGCTACGGTGGCTAATTACATGCATACACGATGACGTAGGCTCGCGCTGCTTCACTCAAGACGTCAAAATGGCTAACGATCGATCGCGGTGGGGCCTACGGAGCGTTGACGTGAGCATGAATTATATCGCCCTTGCGATAATGATCGTATTGCACAAATGCTGTGCGAGAGGCGGCGTGGAATAGATTATAGCAATAGCAAATTATTGCCATAATTAATTGTGACATGCAAGCGCCAGGATCAGGGGTTTTTGATGCAGTAGGGCGTGGGATTTTTGTAAAGGATAAAATAAAAAGCATGTGAAATCTGGGTTTACAATAAGAATATAAATTAGGGAGATCTTCTTGAAATCATACAGCTATTATTATTCTTAATTAAAATTTGCATGCATTCTTCACCGGATCACCCATGGCCTTGGCCACGTTCAGCTTCAATTAGAGTGGAAGATTTATTTCTGATCTCCCTGCTACAAGCTCTGCCCTTGATCTGCAGTGATTTCCCGCTTAAAACCGAAGCAGATTTTTTTATTACCTCCTGCGAATGGTACAATTAAGCAAAAGTGAATGTGTTTTGTTTGCGAATGGTTTTAATGGCGGCCAGTTTGCTGCACCAATCCTCCACACCAAACCCGAAAGGGACTTTTCGACGGAAATCATGCATATTTATGATAGTTCCACTAGCGCTGCTATATCACACACGTGATTACATCCGATGGGAACGAGATGCGGCCGATAGAAAGTCGCCCGTCGGGAGGAACTCCCGCCGAGACTCGCGAGACTTGCGAACGTTTTTCGATCACCGACCAATGCGACTTCCGCCGACAGGGTGGAAGCGATTATAGCACAGGATGTCCAGTGTCCAATAATGTGCACAATACACATATACACACTGTGGCCCATCGCTTGCTGCAAACGCGACGGTTGCGATGGAGCGGTACGGGAAATCGAGCAAAGAAAGCCATCGACGGTAATTTATGAGGTGCGCGCTTTCGAAAAGTTTCCTCCGTATGTTCGTTCGTTTCGGCCATGGTCCGGGAGGTGGGTCGTGGTGGACCCGGTGTGGAGATAAATATGATGCTTTTCTGCAATGTGCCGCCCCCTTTCGCAAGCGCCCGCGTGACACCGGTGGCATTTTGGCAAATTGAAAGGAAAATCAATTCCACCCACCGGACCGGGTGCGGGTTGTTTTTTTGCGCGCAACAAGCACAACCCCGTTAGGGGGCGTTCTTGCGAAGCGAAGATTGGAATTGTTTCCCTTTGTGCGTCATGGTTTGCGTTCCAATACTTGCTGCGCGGCCCGCGTGGTATTAAAAGAAAAGGAAAGTGGCGATGAGAAGCGCACTGCAAAAGGTTAGTACAAGCACCACGAGCCTCATGGGTTTCGGTGTACTTTCGCGATAGGGTGTTGGTGCTGAGTGGCATCCACTATTTTTAGAGCATGCGCGCGATTGTCCTGGGCACTGTGGCTTATAATTAAGAAATCAGTGAGGGCAACGCCGGCGGACGCGGGTGCAAAAGAAACCGACGAGTCACCGCGCAATTTTTCGACAGATATGCTTCAGGTGGTAATTATTGGAAGCTGGAAGCACACACTCAGACACACACCCGAAGGAGCGTTCTCGTCTGGCAACTTTCGCCCGGGCGCTGTTTTCGCGAACGCGAGAGAAATTGTGGACGCTAAGGAGGAGTTTATCCCGGGGTGGCACAAAAGACCTCCGGGAGGAAGTCTTGACATACGAGTCTTGAGAGTTGTTTTGCTTGCTGTGGTGGCTTGTTAAAGACAGCTTTCAATTTTTGATGATCAGTAGACGTACGCATGATATGGCTGATTATGCTCGTTCGCTTACGTTAACTTCCTGCGCACGTCGGTAAGATGAATAAACCTTTCCGAATTACGGGCTTGAAAGTGATCTCTGACAGGAGGATGTTGAGGAGAAAAAGAGCTAAAGAAGAAACGTTTCACCAAACGAACCAACCCAAATCTGCTACTGAAATAACTTCAAACCAATCGAACGATCCAGACAGATTTCTCCGAAAAACTTATTACCTCCAACAAATTATTCACCCAGGGCAATTACTTCGTCCCTTATCGATCAGCGCGAGCGACCACAAATCGATCGATTGGGGATGACCTTCTGTGAACGTGGGTAAACTTTATTACACCGCTAATATAGCGACCTCCAGAGGTTCCTCAGCTGTGGCCGGCCCTATCGAGTATTTTTCCCCCGTCGACACCAGGTCCTACAAGAGCCCTACGAAAAATTGATCATTTCGCGTTCGTCAATGTGTCGATTGATGTTTGGGTGAAGCAATTGCGGCCACTCACAGAGACAAGGGTAAAAACATGGACCCACCCCCCTAATCTGTGGTGTCCCTCATGTGGCGCGCGGTTGTCGTGATGGTGGACCACGTCCGCTTGGCGTGAAGATAGGCAAAGGTCATGTGGCTCAATTTTCGGAGGGCCCCAATAAATCGTCACGGCCTGTGAAGTCCGAGAAGGGTTTTTAACACCGTCCAGTAACAATGTCTCGTTGCATCACACGGCACGTCGCCCCTGGGGCTGTCGATAATGTGTATTCCTCGTTCATCCTCTAGTAAGCGATGTCTCTGGACACGTCCGAGGTGTGGTGGGATAGGGTGGGATAGGCATGGGGGACCAATTTAGCTTTTAACACTTTCACTCAAAACGGCCCTTTTGGGCGGGTGGCACCAGCGGGTCGTCGAACACAATAACAAAAAAAAATGCAAAACCCTTTAAGGTCATCACCTACGACTTCCCGCGTCTGTTTGGGCGGAGCGGAAGAATAGAAAGGTGAACCCGGAGCGAGGTTGACAGTTTCCTATAAATCACTTTCTACCGCAGCGGAACGAGCGCAGGAAGACAAGGAAGAGCAGCAGCAGCAGCTGGACACCATATTTATAAAGTCATCTCATCCTCATTTCCCCATCCGCCGATGGCGCTGAAAGTTTCCAAAAACGGGATGCGGCCCGGTCGCGCTTCCCTATTTTTTCCCCAAAAGCGCTTTCGTTACGATTAATGGCAGGACTGTGCATGCTTTCGTTCGGGGTGATAATCGATTATGAAATAAAGCTACGGTCGTCCCAGCCTTCTGCGGTGGCCAAAGTACGGAAGATCGATTTCACGTCATTTTTCCCCCGTCGACACCAGGTCCTACAAGAGCCCTACGAAAAATTGATCATTTCGCGTTCGTCAATGTGTCGATTGATGAAATCTATTATTCATTTTCTACCGTAAAGGAAAGGGCAAGTAATGTTCCGGTTGGCTCAAGTTTTGGAGTTCGAGACTTGGAGACCGGTGTTGTGAATCCCGATTTGCGTTATGCTAATCTGTTGTCCGTGTCCACGGGAAGGGGCATTGCTAAGTGGGGTCTAATTGATGAGGGTGGTCATCGGATGACATCCGGTGATAATTATCGCGACGGCTATGCCGATGACAATCGTCCCCTAATGGTAGCTTTAGCGAGCGGGTGGACTGTGGATTAGAGCTGGTTTTGTATTAACGTTTGACAGTAGATACATGTACAATATGAAGATCCAGAATGATTTTTATTGAAATATGGTGTATAAATAATAAAATATCCATTTTAAAATTAACTACTTCCACAAGGAAAAATGCACAGCCGGAAACTAAACTTATGTCCATAATTTATCGACAACTTTCTCAGTGTGGAGTGCTTCTCATGCGCCCCATCAGTATGAAGAGTTTTGTCTGTGTTTACCTTTCTGATGGATAAATAAATTGATCGATGCAGCCCCAGCACCGTGAGGCACTTTTCACTTTCACGCTTTATCTCGTTCCATTTCGTTGTTTCGTTTTGTTGTGCAAATAATAACGACAACTGCTTGTACGATTTTTCCACCATTTGCGTCGTATTATATACGCTTTCTTACTGCCGTTGCTGTTCGCCTATATTACAATAAAAGTATCACTTTCGTTTTCGCGTTAAGAGTCGTCCCACAGTCCTTCATGTTCGCAACAATGTACACTTATCGCGATAAATAAAACTTCACGCTTCAGGCCATCCATCCGGCGTTGGTTTAGGAATTCCAACACGGCACAAACATCGTAGCACAAGCAGAAAACGAGAAACCAAAAATCCGCTTTATCCGCACAAATCGCTGCGAGATGATTATTGTGTTCGATCGCGATAGTGATAACTTTCACGCAAGAAAAAAAAACGCGGTGAAAAAACTGCACAAAAATAGCACCCCAGACATCGCAGGAAATAATTCGGCCTTCGGGCGCTAGAAAACGACGACCGAGAGAGACCCGGCCGGGCCAGTGATGTCTAGACCCCGACCCGCTTGTTTATCTAATGGCAGCAGGCGATCAAAGTCTATCCGCGTCGGCGCTGTGGATGTTGTAATCTATTATTCATTTTCTACCGTAAAGGAAAGGGCAAGTAATGTTCCGGTTGGCTCAAGTTTTGGAGTTCGAGACTTGGAAGTGATTTGTGCCCTTTAATGTCTCAATCACTGTTCCCGTCTTTCTCCCCGCACGTGCGTTTCGTAATTGATCACATTAACCACGCCAATCACACAGGAGAGAAGGTGGAAAGACAATCGGCACCGATTTATGCACTGACTGCGGCACTCACATAATAAGATGATTTCTCGGGGTGTGTAATGACGATGAATCAGTGGGGAAGGATGTGAAATAAGCGAAATAAAGTAAATATTGCCCTCGGGGAGTTGGTGCCACGGAGCGTTGGAACCGGATAAAAACAACACAATGTTTTGATTGAAGTCTTTTTGCAAATGATTATGACGAAACATTGTCATGACGGCGAAGTTAGCTAATGGCTAATTTGACGTGTAATGGAAAATCATCATGACGACGACGATGCACGGAATAGTAGATGCGTTGCAATAGCTTGCGCTTGGAAAAAAATAGCAAAAGAGGAGAATATAGGGATTAGATTTATTGCAGCGGCACATGCAAATATGACACATGGCGGGCGCGCAAAACGCGACGTGACGCGTGCGAGGCACTGCTGCTGCTGTTGAAATTTTTATCATACGTTGTGGAGTTAGTTCGTGAATGGGACGTAGTGAATGGGAACGGAGTTTTAGGGCTGGAGAATCGTACCGGAGCGTAAATTGGAATTTTTCCTCACTTTGCAAAATGTGCGGCGTTTCTTTCCGAGAATATTGTTTCACCAAGCCCGAGGAAACTTTATTTGCTGCTTTATGAAGCTGTGATGTATGCAGGAGAACCCACTTCGAGTAAAGATCACCCGCGTTGAGCAGAAGGATCACTTTATCATCGTGTTTATGAACACCTTTACCGAATTGTTCTACCTCCACACAGCGTATCGTGTCGATGCATCGTTTTCTCGTCTGTGCGAGCGATTTGTCAGCGGAGATAAAGGGCGCTTCGCTCAATAAATAATGCCGATAAATGTCTCGTGGGGAGTTGCACTTTGAAAGCGCGATCATGATTCGACTCCGTAATCGTTCTGAGGTGGGAAAAGAGAAAACTATGTGCAGTGTTAGGTAAAAGAAAACATCACCAAACGAATCTCGACATCGCTCCAATCTCTGACCTGAAATGTTTGCACCATTGCTTTAAGTCCTCAGGTTTCCTGTGTGTGTGGGGTGGTGTTATGCGCATGTTAGCTATTTCTTCAGCTCCCTCTTGGTCATGGACTTCGGTTGTCCTGTTGTGTTCTCAAGCCGTAACTAAACCCGCGCGCTGTACTCCCTGATACCGTTTTTTGTGGTGCAATAGTGTGGCAAAATTCGATTATTCAGTTGAGTAACGAGACAAAGCGCGAACGCGATCCCGAAAAGGGCAAAGATCTTGGACAGGCTGACAGGTCTGTTTCGCGAAGAAAGATCACATCGCAGCTCCCGCGCTTCGTTGCACCACAGGATTAGATTAACGAGCCGACTTACCATAGCACACTCAATCGAGCGAATCACAGATCACACACACACACGGTTCAAGTTCCGTGATCTTTATCATTCACGAAATGCAGCTGGGGACTGTCGATGAGCACAATAAAATTGTTGATGGCGAAGAGTGCGTGTTTTTTATGACGCGACGTGTCCCTTTTGCCTCTCGTGTTTACGAGTGTTAATGGTCCGCGTTGGGTCTTTCCTAGCGGGGTGGGTACCCGTCGAATCGTGACGAGGAGGGTCTTTGATCGATCGTTAGGAGGTGAAATAATCTCGTAACGTTTAGTGCGCCGCAAGTTGCTCATGAGCGTAAAAGAGAGGGAGCCGTGCGCGACTGCAACGGCTCAGTGGCTTGGCGTTAATGGCGTCTGAAATTGATGAACAAATTTTCCACTGGAGCTTTGTGTCCACCGTGGATGGTGTCTTTAAGATCCGATTATGGTTTATAGGCATCACTAAAAATCAGGCAGACCTGAAAAGGGCTCGCTGGCGAGATCGCGAGAATCGATTACGATCGACGACGACGCCGATCGCGTCGGGATGGCGTACAAATCGTTTGACATTAGTTCGTTAGATCTTGATGTATTAAGTATCATTTATTGGGGGGTTTTAGTATGGATTAGACGTGTCCATTTTGTCCTGCGATAGTCTCCCGCTGTCTGGATCGTTCCATGCGGTCCACCGTTTGACTCGTGCCCAGCTTTAAACTAAAGACTGGAGTTCCCTCCGCATGGGACTGTTCCGTTGTTACGTAACGTGCTCCGAAATGATTCGGTTTTGTTGACCGGACTCAAAATTAATTGTACACTGGATTGTAATAAACGAATATCACTGCAGGAAAGAGAATTACCTAACGATACTTCGGAGGGCTTTGTGTTTAATACGTCTTACGCCGGTGGTGGTCTCTCCGCATTGGCGCCCCGTTCGGTACGAATCGTTTTCCGGGCTCGTTAGAAGGTGCGACGAAAATTCCGTTTCTTGTAATTCCTCTCTGTTTGATACGTTTGTTCCACAAGCTAACCGCAAATACCGCGCTCCAATCTCTGACCTGAAATGTTTGCACCATTGCTTTAAGTCCTCAGGTTTCCTGTGTGTGTGGGGTGGTGTTATGCGCAATAGATACAGATATTGTAATGCTAATCGGTAGCAGTGTTGAGGTGTTCCTCGGAAATCTTTTATCCGTTCAAATGCATCGATTGGCGGCAACTTTATACCGAACGCGATAAGAGAGCGCGAGCGCGAACGCGATCCCGAAAAGGGCAAAGATCTTGGACAGGCTGACAGGTCTGTTTCGCGAAGAAAGATCACATCGCAGCTAAGACAAATTGCTGTTGGTAAATGAATTCGATTTAATTTCTATTTGCTCTCGTTGCGTTACGGCGCTCCGCTAAAGGGCCTATTAGAGGTAGAGGAGAAGCGGCGGAAATCATGTTATTGATGTAGTTTGACTTCGCTTTATTTGATCAGTGTTATTTATAGCCTCTCTCCGCCGTCCCGTCTGTGCGTTTCCTGTACTTACCTTTCGTTCGATCTTATTTAAACGATCACTTTCGGTAGTTTTGCATGCCGAGTGTGGTAGGGGAATAGTGGTTGCTGCAGGTCCTTTCTATGCCTGTTATAGAAGCTGCTGGTATGGAGGTATTACTGCTTCCATTTATGGAGTAGAGCAGCTACGATAATGGATCAATGTGGCAGACTGAATTTATTGCTCTTTGATGGAGATTGTTTAAGGAAGCAATCGATTCGATCAATTTTCTATCCTTGAGTTAAGATCGCTTTCCTTTTTCTTAGTGATGAAATTATAGGCTTTTAAATATTCATTGATATTTCCTGAAGGAGACGATATTTTACAGTAGAATTCTGATTCGAAATCACCTCGAAAAAAGGCCAAAACATACAATTTTCTCATTACACTCCCAGCTCGAGCTTGCTAGATTGTAATTTAATGCGATCATATTAAGTATGATCCATTTATTATCGCGCGCGCGCTCGTTGCGGGTGTTCCTGTGAGCAGAAGTGTCAGTTTTATTTCGTTTTATGCAATTTTATGTTCTTTCCCTCCTCGGGGTCGTCGGGGTGTCGTGCCGGAGCGGAACTGGTGCTTCTTGTGGTGGTGTTGGTGGTGTATAAATCATAACATGCATCCAGATATTCACCGCACCGAGGAAAGGCGGGTGAGGTGATATTGTTTGCCTTTTGGAAAGCCACCTGAGCATTGAAGGAGTGAGGAAAAAAAACCGAAAACCAGGCAGATCACATAACGATGTCTTAAATTATGATACACATAGCAGGCGCAGCGCACGAGAAGCGGGAGGAGATAGGGATCATGATTTAGAAGCGAGATCGTTGTCTCGGGATCATTTTTTTCGTGTAACGTAAAAGATAACTAATGAATCAGCGGGGTCGACAATAACGAAAGAAAGGGCGATTGCGATCATCGTGAAGTGCTACTGTTTTTGTGTGTGTATAGTGTGCAACGCCGCGATTGGTTCGCGTGTATCGTGATATGGAGAAATAATCACCTTTTTTATAGATCACCTCGGGTGGCGTTA
The DNA here is from genome assembly GCA_002091845.1 of Anopheles cracens. NCBI lineage: Eukaryota > Metazoa > Arthropoda > Insecta > Diptera > Culicidae > Anopheles > Anopheles cracens. The sequence continues at coordinate 11,003 of KZ069523.1, forward strand.
GATTTATCCTCAATGAGGCACGATCATGCGCTCACTTACACACACACCCCTGAAGGAGAACGATCGTCAACATGGAAAGGGTAACCATGTTTAGTTGTAACAAACTTGCGCGAAACACGCTAAGGCACGGTGGGGCAAAAGTGGTCGTATACAATCCTTTTTATTACCATAATGAAACGACTAAATTATTTCAAAAATAATCTAAAATCTTTATGCTTTATTTACCAATGTTCAAGTTATAGTATAAACTATTATAAACCTTAATCTGTATGCTATTCCACTATGAACCTCACAAAAATATATCGCTCGATTTCTAACTTGGTACTCCCGCGAAAGGGTAGGAGATATAATCGTTGACTTCATTTTTTCACTAGACAGTAGATCAGACACGATCGTGCCAGTTCCAGCTCACTGACTCGATGGGGTTTGATCAACATCTGGTCACCCGGTCGGGTTATACCCCAAGGAAGAAACAGGAAGAAAAAACAGAGAAAAGGAAGGATAATTACGACGATAATGTTAGAATCGTGTAATCCAACACGTTTCAGGGACGGTTGAGCACGCGCGCGCGCGCTCGTTGCGGGTGTTCCTGTGAGCAGAAGTGTCAGTTTTATTTCGTTTTATGCAATTTTATGTTCTTTCCCTCCTCGGGGTCGTCGGGGTGTCGTGCCGGAGCGGAACTGGTGCTTCTTGTGGTGGTGTTGGTGGTGTATAAATCATAACATGCATCCAGATATTCACCGCACCGAGGAAAGGCGGGTTTCCGCTCCGACTCGAGTCGAGTCGACACAGGATGGATTATAAATAACACGACAGTCACGACACACTGAATCGCCGGTTTGATGTAATCCACCACCAGAGAGCTGGAGGTGACAATGAATGAGCTTTTCCGAACGTGCAAAAACGAATCCCCGTTCGGTGGGGTCGTGATCGAAATCATTGCACTTAAATCTTTATTACCGTCGCCCGTGACGTCGTCCCCAATTGACGATTTCATTCTCCAACTACGAACACGACCACGAAGCCATTCCATATAAAATGTGGTAATGGGGGCAAGCGATCGATTCGAGGTAAGAATTTCAAAGAATGCCATAGTTTCCATTAATTAACCCATTTCGAGATGTCGAGATTCGTTTGGTGACGTTTTCTTTTACCTAACACTGCACATAGTTTTCTCTTTTCCCACCTCAGAACGATTACGGAGTCGAATCATGATCGCGCTTTCAAAGTGCAACTCCCCACGAGACATTTATCGGCATTATTTATATGGGTGCCAGTATTTAACGAAGCACTATCATTAAACGTATCCGACAGATCTGCGGGCGAGCTCGCGCGCGCCCGCGATCTGTGAATAAATTTTTGCAACGATCTGCAAATACCGCCCCAACCAATTACAGTTTTCTTCGCACATTGCTCTTACGATTGCTCTCACCAGCCGGCCTGGGACGCGGTGTATATGTGTGGAATGATAGGTGAGTCAATTACACCTCGTTTTCCCGCCATCCCGATGGCTGTTAGTGCGCCGTACGTGGCTGGAGATTTAGCTGATTTGCATAATTGGTGTTAGATTTAACGGATTAATTAATTACAGGGACCCGGGGGAACCCGGTGCGGCATGCATGTGATTATGGATTGCAGCAACTGCAGGCAGTAGTAGTAGTAGTGCTGTGATGACTGTTTTATTGCGCTGTGGATGATGAGCGGAGGCTCGGTTTTGTGTGTTGCAGTCGAACAATGTCACAGCCGGAAGCGATTCCGGATTGAATTTATTGCTTTAGAAGTGTGTCAGCCTTTATCCCATTGTGCTATTGTGCGTTAGAGCTATTTTGTTGGGTTGATATAAAAGAATCAACGTTTCAAATTAAAGGCCAGCAGAGGATTATATTGGGTTACATCGAAAAGTAACACGAAAAAGTCAGCATCATATGACAAAATTTTGAAATGAATATCGATATCCCGAAAAGATCCTGAAGCTCATAATACACAACATTGGATTGATCCCACCAATGGAAACTTTTCTGCCAACCTAACGATTATCTCACAGGTTCGTTGACTACCTTTATAAATAGAAACAGGGGGGGCTGGACAAGTTTTTCGCGTTTCCCTTTTGATCCGCACGCGGCGCGCGAATGCTTAGCCGTAACAAGTTTATATCGCTAAAAACTAATCGCAAATGCCCGAGCTACGCCTTGCGCGTGTGTATGTTGTTATCGCATCGCGAAAGAAGCGGCAGCAGCAAAAAAAAGGTCACGGCAGCCGAGGTGGAGGCGAAATTCGCGCCGGGCACGAACGGCGGCGACTCGCGACTGGAACTGAAAATTACTTTCCCAATTGCCGCACGGCTGCGAATGCTACTAATATAACTCTATCACTGCCGCCAGTAGACGCAAACGTCGCGCAAAGGATGATGGCCATGCCCTACTACGATAGTGCCGCTGTTGCGGGCGGAGTGGGCTCGGTTTTGTTTGCAACTACGACCCCTTGACATCAACCCCCGACGCCGACGAACGCCGCTCCGACTGAAAACGGCATTGGGCACCCGTGCAAATAGAAGAACAACACAAGAAAACGAATGCCTGCACACGAAAAATCGAAAGTGAAAAGCACAGAGGCGGCAGTCGCCGCAATGCAAGCATGGCACGGTAGGCTAACAGGTGTGTGCACACGATATGACGGGTATGTGCATGCGCCATTTGCCCCTGCTGTGGCTGCAACTCCGCCTCCCGTCGGTTGCACATTTTGCAAAGTGAGGAAAAATTCCAATTTACGCTCCGGTACGATTCTCCAGCCCTAAAACTCCGTTCCCATTCACTACCTACAACAACATAAAGCACACCTGACACATCAAACGATCAAACGACAGGCAGGCAAGATTCCGCCTTCACTGCTGGGGGGGCTGGACAAGTTTTTCGCGTTTCCCTTTTGATCCGCACGCGGCGCGCGAATGCTTAGCCGTAACAAGTTTATATCGCAATGTTTCGTCATAATCATTTGCAAAAAGACTTCAATCAAAACATTGTGTTGTTTTTATCCGGTTCCAACGCTCCGTGGCACCAACTCCCCGAGGGCAATATTTACTTTATTTCGCTTATTTCACATCCTTCCCCACTGATTCATCGTCATTACACACCCCGAGAAATCATCTTATTATGTGAGTGCCGCAGTCAGTGCATAAATCGGTGCCGATTGTCTTTCCACCTTCTCTCCTGTGTGATTGGCGTGGTTAATGTGATCAATTACGAAACGCACGTGCGGGGAGAAAGACGGGAACAGTGATTGAGACATTAAAGGGCACAAATCACATCCAAGTCTCGAACTCCAAAACTTGAGCCAACCGGAACATTACTTGCCCTTTCCTTTACGGTAGAAAATGAATAATAGATTACAACATCCACAGCGCCGACGCGGATAGACTTTGATCGCCTGCTGCCATTAGATAAACAAGCGGGTCGGGGTCTAGACATCACTGGCCCGGCCGGGTCTCTCTCGGTCGTCGTTTTCTAGCGCCCGAAGGCCGAATTATTTCCTGCGATGTCTGGGGTGCTATTTTTGTGCAGTTTTTTCACCGCGTTTTTTTTTCTTGCGTGAAAGTTATCACTATCGCGATCGAACACAATAATCATCTCGCAGCGATTTGTGCGGATAAAGCGGATTTTTGGTTTCTCGTTTTCTGCTTGTGCTACGATGTTTGTGCCGTGTTGGAATTCCTAAACCAACGCCGGATGGATGGCCTGAAGCGTGAAGTTTTATTTATCGCGATAAGTGTACATTGTTGCGAACATGAAGGACTGTGGGACGACTCTTAACGCGAAAACGAAAGTGATACTTTTATTGTAATATAGGCGAACAGCAACGGCAGTAAGAAAGCGTATATAATACGACGCAAATGGTGGAAAAATCGTACAAGCAGTTGTCGTTATTATTTGCACAACAAAACGAAACAACGAAATGGAACGAGATAAAGCGTGAAAGTGAAAAGTGCCTCACGGTGCTGGGGCTGCATCGATCAATTTATTTATCCATCAGAAAGGTAAACACAGACAAAACTCTTCATACTGATGGGGCGCATGAGAAGCACTCCACACTGAGAAAGTTGTCGATAAATTATGGACATAAGTTTAGTTTCCGGCTGTGCATTTTTCCTTGTGGAAGTAGTTAATTTTAAAATGGATATTTTATTATTTATACACCATATTTCAATAAAAATCATTCTGGATCTTCATATTGTACATGTATCTACTGTCAAACGTTAATACAAAACCAGCTCTAATCCACAGTCCACCTTTTTTTGCGCATTACGAACAATGTTTCGTCATAATCATTTGCAAAAAGACTTCAATCAAAACATTGTGTTGTTTTTATCCGGTTCCAACGCTCCGTGGCACCAACTCCCCGAGGGCAATATTTACTTTATTTCGCTTATTTCACATCCTTCCCCACTGATTCATCGTCATTACACACCCCGAGAAATCATCTTATTATGTGAGTGCCGCAGTCAGTGCATAAATCGGTGCCGATTGTCTTTCCACCTTCTCTCCTGTGTGATTGGCGTGGTTAATGTGATCAATTACGAAACGCACGTGCGGGGAGAAAGACGGGAACAGTGATTGAGACATTAAAGGGCACAAATCACGCAGCCACACACACACACATACACATGAGATAGAGAAACACACGCATCCGTTATATTACATGTCTACTAATGCGATAATTATCATCCTTTGCCTTCTGACGCCGTCTAACAGTAACAAAACAGCCGTGTGTCTTTTTCTGCAGTGCAAACACAATCACACCATGTTAAGTAATCGGTTCCTCTTCCGCACTGTCTCTCTGCAGCGCGCCATTCTATTCAAATCGGTTCACCCAAAGGCGACCCTAAAATAACGCGATTAATCCCAGGCGAACCTGTAGTTTGGAAAGTGATATGTTGAACGCACCATTGTATGCAGATAAAAAAAACACCGAATGAGTTAATTTAATCGATGCCTCCTCCACCTCCAAAAGCTCCTTCGACGAGCTTTGTTTCACTGGCCGGGAAAGAATGGAAAGAATGGAAATCGTGCCGCTAATGTGGTGCAATGTAACACCCGGCCCCGGGAACGTCAATGACACTTTGAAGAGCGTAAACTGCACGCAAAAACACGCATTTTCCCATGTCCCACACACACACGTGATGATGAAGTACACGTTATGTCATTTTCTACCTCTTTTGCCGGGCGCGATATCGCTCTCTCGTGTGTAAAAAATAAACTCATTACAACAACCTCCGCACACACACACGCACACAACCGCGTACACAAAACAATTACATACAATATGCGCGGTTCAGGTTCGCGGCTCGCAGCATTTCGTCACGCATTTCACGTGTGATGGGCCTCCCTCTCCGTTTTAATCCCAAAAAGCGCGGCTCTTGACGCAGTTGCGGTACCTTTAATGAGCACTCGGCGGGTGCGCCGCCATCGCCAAGCTCGCTAAAGCTACCATTAGGGGACGATTGTCATCGGCATAGCCGTCGCGATAATTATCACCGGATGTCATCCGATGACCACCCTCATCAATTAGACCCCACTTAGCAATGCCCCTTCCCGTGGACACGGACAACAGATTAGCATAACGCAAATCGGGATTCACAACACCGGTCTCCAAGTCTCGAACTCCAAAACTTGAGCCAACCGGAACATTACTTGCCCTTTCCTTTACGGTAGAAAATGAATAATAGATTACATCAATCGACACATTGACGAACGCGAAATGATCAATTTTTCGTAGGGCTCTTGTAGGACCTGGTGTCGACGGGGGAAAAATGACGTGAAATCGATCTTCCGTACTTTGGCCACCGCAGAAGGCTGGGACGACCGTAGCTTTATTTCATAATCGATTTCCATTTAATATTTCCAGCAGCGGGGACGCAAAGCAATAATCGATCCGGTACACCGCGGTCGAAAGAAATGGAAAGTTGCTGTAATGGGTTCCTCTCGATTCGGGAGTGCATCCCCACGCAGGGATGCAAGTTATGTGATCACACGACCGAACGATTGATTGATCGATACATTCGTAAATGAATGGGGTGATTTAAATCTAAGATTAAAACCGAACATTTTTAGTCGATTTCTTTAGGTCGATTCGGTCCGGGACATTATTCGTTGTAAGAGAAATGTAACTGATTATACAATTAACTTCGGGATACAAATTTTCAGTAACGCAGAGAGGATGACAAATGGACGCCAACCGTAAGCCTGTATCCGGGAGGATTACTTTATCTCCTCCACCAATCGGAGCCTAGAGTATATTCAGCAAATTGATCATCGCTAAACCTCTCGGGCACACCTTTCACGTAAGCGCCATCCACACGTAAACACTTCCAAACGATCGCTATCGAACCGTGTCAACACAATCGCGTCCCATTACACCGAGTGGAGGCGGTTTTCGGTCGTCCGACATCAAAGGAATCCGCGCCCGCGCTCATAAAACCCGATCGCGATCGACATAATCATCATCCGGGCAAAACACGCCGACGAGAGTGAGATTTTAGCACGCTTCAACTGCCGCGCTTCAAACATTCAGGTGCGGTGCGTTTACATTGTTTTGGACGCTTTTCTTTCCCTTCGCCGCCATCTACATCTGCGCCTCATCTCGAGAGTGCAGGTTCAACATGCAGCTACAACATGCCTCCTTCTCTCTTTTTTTTTCTCTCTCTCTCTCTCTCTTTCTCTCTCTGCTGCACATCATTATGCTCTAGCGATCAGCATGCAGGGCAGTGGTAATTTAACACCAACGCGACACGCGTGACCCACTTACCGATTAAGCCGCGCGGCCGGTTAACGGGGTTGTGCTTGTTGCGCGCAAAAAAACAACCCGCACCCGGTCCGGTGGGTGGAATTGATTTTCCTTTCAATTTGCCAAAATGCCACCGGTGTCACGCGGGCGCTTGCGAAAGGGGGCGGCACATTGCAGAAAAGCATCATATTTATCTCCACACCGGGTCCACCACGACCCACCTCCCGGACCATGGCCGAAACGAACGAACATACGGAGGAAACTTTTCGAAAGCGCGCACCTCATAAATTACCGTCGATGGCTTTCTTTGCTCGATTTCCCGTACCGCTCCATCGCAACCGTCGCGTTTGCAGCAAGCGATGGGCCACAGTGTGTATATGTGTATTGTGCACATTATTGGACACTGGACATCCTGTGCTATAATCGCTTCCACCCTGTCGGCGGAAGTCGCATTGGTCGGTGATCGAAAAACGTTCGCAAGTCTCGCGAGTCTCGGCGGGAGTTCCTCCCGACGGGCGACTTTCTATCGGCCGCATCTCGTTCCCATCGGATGTAATCACGTGTGTGATATACTCGATAGGGCCGGCCACAGCTGAGGAACCTCTGGAGGTCGCTATATTAGCGGTGTAATAAAGTTTACCCACGTTCACAGAAGGTCATCCCCAATCGATCGATTTGTGGTCGCTCGCGCTGATCGATAAGGGACGAAGTAATTGCCCTGGGTGAATAATTTGTTGGAGGTAATAAGTTTTTCGGAGAAATCTGTCTGGATCGTTCGATTCTTTGCGCGATCGCCGCACACAGTATCAGGATGCAGTTGCGCGGGACCTTAAGAGAAAGCAGCAGCGCACAGCGTTCCCTCTGGACGTTCCTCGCGAGGAAAATGGAAAAGAAAGCCTGTCCCATCCATCTCGCTGTATGTAAATCTTCGAAACCTCCGCGCCACCGTATGCAGATCACGCTACCGAACTGCATAAACAACGCGAATCAATCACCCCGAACGAAAGCATGCACAGTCCTGCCATTAATCGTAACGAAAGCGCTTTTGGGGAAAAAATAGGGAAGCGCGACCGGGCCGCATCCCGTTTTTGGAAACTTTCAGCGCCATCGGCGGATGGGGAAATGAGGATGAGATGACTTTATAAATATGGTGTCCAGCTGCTGCTGCTGCTCTTCCTTGTCTTCCTGCGCTCGTTCCGCTGCGGTAGAAAGTGATTTATAGGAAACTGTCAACCTCGCTCCGGGTTCACCTTTCTATTCTTCCGCTCCGCCCAAACAGACGCGGGAAGTCGTAGGTGATGACCTTAAAGGGTTTTGCATTTTTTTTTGTTATTGTGTTCGACGACCCGCTGGTGCCACCCGCCCAAAAGGGCCGTTTTGAGTGAAAGTGTTAAAAGCTAAATTGGTCCCCCATGCCTATCCCACCCTATCCCACCACACCTCGGACGTGTCCAGAGACATCGCTTACTAGAGGATGAACGAGGAATACACATTATCGACAGCCCCAGGGGCGACGTGCCGTGTGATGCAACGAGACATTGTTACTGGACGGTGTTAAAAACCCTTCTCGGACTTCACAGGCCGTGACGATTTATTGGGGCCCTCCGAAAATTGAGCCACATGACCTTTGCCTATCTTCACGCCAAGCGGACGTGGTCCACCATCACGACAACCGCGCGCCACATGAGGGACACCACAGATTAGGGGGGTGGGTCCATGTTTTTACCCTTGTCTCTGTGAGTGGCCGCAATTGCTTCACCCAAACATCAATCGACACATTGACGAACGCGAAATGATCAATTTTTCGTAGGGCTCTTGTAGGACCTGGTGTCGACGGGGGAAAAATGACGTGAAATCGATCTTCCGTACTTTGGCCACCGCAGAAGGCTGGGTCGCGAGTCTCGGCGGGAGTTCCTCCCGACGGGCGACTTTCTATCGGCCGCATCTCGTTCCCATCGGATGTAATCACGTGTGTGATATACTCGATAGGGCCGGCCACAGCTGAGGAACCTCTGGAGGTCGCTATATTAGCGGTGTAATAAAGTTTACCCACGTTCACAGAAGGTCATCCCCAATCGATCGATTTGTGGTCGCTCGCGCTGATCGATAAGGGACGAAGTAATTGCCCTGGGTGAATAATTTGTTGGAGGTAATAAGTTTTTCGGAGAAATCTGTCTGGATCGTTCGATAGGTTTGAAGTTATTTCAGTAGCAGATTTGGGTTGGTTCGTTTGGTGAAACGTTTCTTCTTTAGCTCTTTTTCTCCTCAACATCCTCCTGTCAGAGATCACTTTCAAGCCCGTAATTCGGAAAGGTTTATTCATCTTACCGACGTGCGCAGGAAGTTAACGTAAGCGAACGAGCATAATCAGCCATATCATGCGTACGTCTACTGATCATCAAAAATTGAAAGCTGTCTTTAACAAGCCACCACAGCAAGCAAAACAACTCTCAAGACTCGTATGTCAAGACTTCCTCCCGGAGGTCTTTTGTGCCACCCCGGGATAAACTCCTCCTTAGCGTCCACAATTTCTCTCGCGTTCGCGAAAACAGCGCCCGGGCGAAAGTTGCCAGACGAGAACGCTCCTTCGGGTGTGTGTCTGAGTGTGTGCTTCCAGCTTCCAATAATTACCACCTGAAGCATATCTGTCGAAAAATTGCGCGGTGACTCGTCGGTTTCTTTTGCACCCGCGTCCGCCGGCGTTGCCCTCACTGATTTCTTAATTATAAGCCACAGTGCCCAGGACAATCGCGCGCATGCTCTAAAAATAGTGGATGCCACTCAGCACCAACACCCTATCGCGAAAGTACACCGAAACCCATGAGGCTCGTGGTGCTTGTACTAACCTTTTGCAGTGCGCTTCTCATCGCCACTTTCCTTTTCTTTTAATACCACGCGGGCCGCGCAGCAAGTATTGGAACGCAAACCATGACGCACAAAGGGAAACAATTCCAATCTTCGCTTCGCAAGAACGCCCCCTAACGGGGTTGTGCTTGTTGCGCGCAAAAAAACAACCCGCACCCGGTCCGGTGGGTGGAATTGATTTTCCTTTCAATTTGCCAAAATGCCACCGGTGTCACGCGGGCGCTTGCGAAAGGGGGCGGCACATTGCAGAAAAGCATCATATTTATCTCCACACCGGGTCCACCACGACCCACCTCCCGGACCATGGCCGAAACGAACGAACATACGGAGGAAACTTTTCGAAAGCGCGCACCTCATAAATTACCGTCGATGGCTTTCTTTGCTCGATTTCCCGTACCGCTCCATCGCAACCGTCGCGTTTGCAGCAAGCGATGGGCCACAGTGTGTATATGTGTATTGTGCACATTATTGGACACTGGACATCCTGTGCTATAATCGCTTCCACCCTGTCGGCGGAAGTCGCATTGGTCGGTGATCGAAAAACGTTCGCAAGTCTCGCGAGTCTCGGCGGGAGTTCCTCCCGACGGGCGACTTTCTATCGGCCGCATCTCGTTCCCATCGGATGTAATCACGTGTGTGATAAAGCAGCGCTAGTGGAACTATCATAAATATGCATGATTTCCGTCGAAAAGTCCCTTTCGGGTTTGGTGTGGAGGATTGGTGCAGCAAACTGGCCGCCATTAAAACCATTCGCAAACAAAACACATTCACTTTTGCTTAATTGTACCATTCGCAGGAGGTAATAAAAAAATCTGCTTCGGTTTTAAGCGGGAAATCACTGCAGATCAAGGGCAGAGCTTGTAGCAGGGAGATCAGAAATAAATCTTCCACTCTAATTGAAGCTGAACGTGGCCAAGGCCATGGGTGATCCGGTGAAGAATGCATGCAAATTTTAATTAAGAATAATAATAGCTGTATGATTTCAAGAAGATCTCCCTAATTTATATTCTTATTGTAAACCCAGATTTCACATGCTTTTTATTTTATCCTTTACAAAAATCCCACGCCCTACTGCATCAAAAACCCCTGATCCTGGCGCTTGCATGTCACAATTAATTATGGCAATAATTTGCTATTGCTATAATCTATTCCACGCCGCCTCTCGCACAGCATTTGTGCAATACGATCATTATCGCAAGGGCGATATAATTCATGCTCACGTCAACGCTCCGTAGGCCCCACCGCGATCGATCGTTAGCCATTTTGACGTCTTGAGTGAAGCAGCGCGAGCCTACGTCATCGTGTATGCATGTAATTAGCCACCGTAGCGATTGATCCGCAGCAGAAATAAAAGGCACACATAATCCCATTGCAAAACGCTCACCTGATCTCGGCCCATAGTAGCAGCAGCAGCAGCAGGTTGTCATCGATCGATTTGTTGCCTCCCGCATTTTGATCGATTTATTGCAATTTGCTCGCGAAAAGGGTCGCAACTCGTGACCATGTGTTTTTTTGCCTTCTTTTAGATCACGAGCAGATCATATCCGCCTCTCCCGCTAAAAATTGATCCGGCGCGGAGTCGAGTCATAACTTAAGCTGCCCCTTCTGTATGTGTGTACGTGCTGGGAGACGCAGTTCCATGTTTGATGAAGGGAACATAAAACCGCTACTTTCCGGGCGCACGCGCGCGATAGAGCGCAAAAATGGCACCGCAAAACACGACGAATGACTTCCGCTTTCCGTCACGGCGGTTGTGGATGGTTGATTAGAAGGCAACAGCGTCGTCATGCGGCCCTCTCTCTTGTGGGACACCGAACGACATTCGGTTTATTGAGTCTGGACAGATTTTAATCGACAAAACGGGATGAACCGTTACAGGACGCGCACCGTTTATCGTCAGAAATCAAAGACTTCTAGTCGCGTGCGCCATATCATACCCTCAGGGAGGTTGAGCTAGATCGAGCTGGTGGAGCTTCCACGGCACATCCACCACCAGGCAACATTGTTGCTCGAGGCTACACACTCCGTTTTGCACGCCTGTCGGCGGACATGATTTGCATAATTACTTAACCCCTTGTGCGGAAAGTGTTGCCACTATGTCTCGCTTGCGAAGACCCACCAGAGCTAGAGGAGTGTCCGACGAAGGTCTCAGAGTTGCCGCTGCTGCGGGCGATCCTTTCGCAACTAAGCCTCTTCTACGTCACACAGTTGTGAGGTGAATGACATGCAAACTCACAAATGATTAGGTATGTCCAAATTTAACTCAGATCTCAACAACAAAAAAGCTGAAACACTCTACTCTCTAAGTAATGAACCTCGCCAATTTCCCAAAGCTCGTTTGAAACGCGTTTTTTCGCGCTCTTCACATAATTTTTGTCATCGACCCCCGAATAACTCTAGCTTGCGAGAGGCGTATAACTCTATTCAAATCAGGAAAGCGAACAATTGCATTCACCTCGCCCGTCATTAGAAACGCTTAAAATCCACTCAACCCTGTTCAAACCCCAGGGTGGTGGCAGGCAAACCTAACGAACGCATCATTACCGAACCAACCGAAAAAGGCCTCGTTAGCCTTTTTGACGAATGCGAATTTGCACAAACGCATCAAACAAACACAATAAGTGGAAGAAAATTAAACATCACTTGCACCGCCGCGGGTGAGAAAAGAAAGCGAGTAAAAAGGACCTAAACCGAAAGGCACACATAACCAGCGGGCACTTCCTGCAAGCTCACCTTCGCCGATTGCACTTTTCGGTATAATTACGATCATCACTTTACACTTCGGACGCTGCGGCAGTGAATATTGCTTTCAGATCGAGACATTTACAAACGTGGACGAACGGTAAGAGGGATGGGCGGTGCAAGCGGGTATGATTTTTGCGAGCTTTCCTTTAAATCAATCCCTCCATAAGGTGCCTGTCCGAAAGGCGTTCTTCAAATCCGTCCATCATCAAGCAAAAAATTAAGATGGCGTTTGCCATTTTGCGCCCCAGTCGGTACACACAACACGATGCAATTGTTTCCGATGTTTTTTTTTCTTCCTTCCCGCAGCGCCCTCTGGTGGGAAAAAAGCTCCCAGAGTCGAAGGGAAAGTGATCGCGGATTCGCGGCGTGTGACCGGATCGGGAAGACCAATGCGCTGCGTCATTCGCCCGCAGGACAGTTCCAACTCCCCTATCAGCTCGTTTGAAACGCGTTTTTTCGCGCTCTTCACATAATTTTTGTCATCGACCCCCGAATAACTCTAGCTTGCGAGAGGCGACCCCCGAAAGCGAACAATTGCATTCACCTCGCCCGTCATTAGAAACGCTTAAAATCCACTCAACCCTGTTCAAACCCCAGGGTGGTGCAAACAAAGGCGCTCGCGATCACGCTTCTTTGGCGGGAAATATGTTTGGTCTGACACAAAACTTCCCCAGACAAAACAACGAACCATTATCTCGCCTCGACGATCTCGCGTTCGGTGTTGCGCTTCCCCGCCGTCGATCTGGAACGCGTTTTGGGCATTTCCAAAAACATAAATCCCCATCCTCTCTCCCAGGGGTCGCTTACAATATGGCGGAAATGGTACCATAATGATCAGTTAGATGCGTGCCGCGTGTTCCTGCCTCTCCTACCTTCGGCGAGAGGTTCGGTGGTGAAATGATGATGATTATTGCCGTGTACGCTTGTTCATCACGACGACGCACCGCGACGAGCGAGCATAATGCCCTTTATGGAAGTAAACCACCAAATTTGCGTTCGGAAAACAAAACAAACGCTGTTCTGTTCGTTTCATTTCACCTGCTCGAGGTTGCGTAGGGCGGAAGCTAATGCAGGCGTGCGTGAGCGCGGAAGTCCAGCGGATGGAACATGCACGGGCACCGTTTTTTAACCTGCTGTTAGAGTTCATCCTTTTACAGCCATTACAATGGGCTCACAATTAAGCCGAGAAAGGGGATTGATCATGTGATCACGGTATTTGAGAAAACCTGATTTTTGATTAGCATGTCTGGGCCAGCAGATTCAGTAGTTCCAAGTTCGAAGAGAAATTGAAAAAACACGGTGTGCATGACACGTTGCACCAGAAGCTCACGATTGCTTACGAAACATGGTAAAATCAAGATAGTCAAAGTTAAGCAAGCTTCCATCCAACGTTACGATATGGTGCTGTCTTGATGTTTACATCAGACTAAACTGAACATGAAAGACATTGCTATCGAAAATAGTCCAATATATTAGATCTTGGGTATGTCTGTCGGAATAATCGAAATAGTTCTAACAATAAAACAAAACTCTTTAAAACACCCAACCAGACAGAATCTCCTAGGACTCAGAACTTCATTCCAGATGCTCCAGAAATAACGTACACGAAACCAAATATAAGCGCATCAATCCGGCAGCATCTCGTACCATTTCAATGTACATTGCTCCAATTTCTTGGATGTGATGGTTGCTGTGCATCTTCGCTTCCGAAACGATACGAACAATGCACATGAGAAGAAGTGATGCCGTACCATCGGAGGCCAAGAGAAATGAAACCAAATGCCGTCCAAAGCACTCGTCCACTACAACTATCCCACCCACCTCTCTGGCTTGGGCCGGGGCTAATCTTCCCCGCCAAACAGAGTCACGCCTCGCACCCGGGAGCATGTTTATGTTTCCGTTGCACGCTTCACGCGCCGTCCGACAGTCCAAAAACTGGGGCCAGGAAGGTGTAATGGTTTCGGTTTCAATTCGTGCACACGTTTGCTTACTCTCCTGCCGGCATGCCGGGTGCCTGTGTTTACTATTTCGACACCCTGCCGCGTGCGAGTAGAGCATAGGGGGAAGGGAAAGAAAGAGAGAGATATGTTACAACGGCATATGTTTTCTATGCGCTGTGCGCCCTTTTCACCGGACATCCGAACAGAATCGCCGCCTTCCATTTGATCGGTCGGTGTGGAGCGTGCAGGAAATGGAAGCGAAAACACATAGCCAAACAGTAGTTCCTGGATGCAAACATAACACGTCACGCGTAACCGAGCCCGGGTGTAAAGAGCTCGTGCGTAAATATCCTTCCATTAGGGGCCCCGTACTGCACCATACGCATTTTTCAGCTGGCCTTCCACAAACCGCAACGACCAACAGGAAACCAACGCAAAACAAGGAAGAGGTATGGTTGAGCAGAACTTCATTATGCATACAATGCGCCGTGTCGCGTTCTTCCCAACTGTTTCCTACAGGAACCTAAACCGAACAGCGAAACCAGTGAAGTTGCTGATGCTTACAGACGTGCTTAAATGTACGGAACATGACTGGCGAAGCGTAGCAGCAGTACGGAGGAGGCTTGGAATTATGAGCGTTCGGCCCAATGTTTGCCGTTTGACGTTTTGCTACTCTGTCCTTAGACTCCGCCGTTGCCGGTTCAGGTGGCATGGTGGCCTGCCTAGCCAAAATGCACAGCTTGCCTATTGCATAATAATTCCTTCACGTGTTTGTTTACGGTTTCCGTTTTCAACTATTAGTCCTAGCTAATGTTTGCTAGTGGTTACCATCAGAAAAATACATTGAAAAGTGCTAGTTGCATAGAACCACTCACACTGAAAAGAAGCTGATCATGCCACCCGCTGAATATTTTCCCACAACAACCCTCGCTTTAGTGCAGACGAAAAGACGAGACACCCGCATCCCTGCATGAAACAGAAAAGAAGCACAGACCGGAAACAGTTTCCGCGTGACGTCCATCAGTTCTTCTAACGACCCTCGCACAGTACGCCACTGCCGTCATTGATTACCATTATCGACATCTGTGCTCGGGGGAGGAGCGCAGTGAAAAAGACTAATTTTATGAACCACCCTCAGAGGGTTCACTGACCGGTTGAAAAACTACGCGGTTCCTATACCACGCAGGACCTATGTACGCAGAGAGAATATCGATTTCTCTTTATGGGCGCTCTCTGATCGAGGTTATTGAACTTATCAGAACGGAAAAATCTTCCCGAAAGAAACACAAACCCCCTTTCGGTCATAATAACAGGCTAGATTGGATCCAAATGTCACTACAGATCGGGGTGAAACGATTTCGTTTTTCCCATCGAAACGGGCTTCGTTTGCTCTACTTCCGGATGCAAATGGAAACGGCTAGCCCTTTTGCATGTCGTCTCGCTGGGGTTTTTTTTTCTGTTGTTGTTCGTTATGTTTTCCCTTCGGTTCATGTTACACGCGTCTGACTGACCAAGAGGCCCATTTTCCATCGCTACTGGCTGGTGTCTAGCGTTTGAGTTTTCCAATTCTCCCCGTATTTGGAACCGGGAAGCAAGTGCACCGGGTGCTGACATACATTTCCCAGCTCCCAAGCCGTCCGAACTCTCTGCCGTGCCGTTCGCGACCACAGGTGACGAACGACGAGTTGCCTCCTCGGTCAGCTGGCCTGAAGGTGAATGTAACGGTTTTGTAATTACCGACCTTCGCGCGCTCATCGGTCCACTCCTGGGTTGGTGTACGAAAGAGGGGCGCCGAACGACCCGAATTGAACTACTGTTTTTCATGAGTTTTCTTTCCGTTGCTCTGTTTGTTTCGTCGTCTCTTCGTCACCCTTCGGTCACAAGGGGGAAACACAAAACGACACCTTCACGCGGGGAAGAATCGGGCTCACCAACTGAAGGTGAGTGTGTGCGAGATCATTTATCATTATTTTTCCCTTGTTTTCCATGACTGCCCTGACGACGACGAGGCCGGGGAGACACAACAGCGAACCGGTGGTGGATAGAAAAAACTAAATCATTTCGTGTCAGTTATCTAATTTGATTGTCAAGCGTTCTCAAGAGCTCGGCATGCTATGGCGTTCGTTGCTCGACTTGCGAGCAACGTGAAAGAGAGGGCGAGACCACGTGTGTTTAACCCTCTAAACGTGTGTGTCACGAACATGCACGGAATATAATTATGCTACATCTCGTGCCACAAGTATTACCAGAGCATATCGAGAGATTTCTTCAATGGTTGAAACAATGGGCAACTCTTTCGACGGATCCAACTCGAAGGACCAACACATTTCTTCCTACCTCATTCGGTTGTTACGTTTTACAAACACCCCTCCAATACTGTCAATGTGGCTCTCTTAACCATTCTGACAGATTGGCCACGAAGGACCAAATCGTTCCAGCAACAACAGACAAGTGTGCATCAATGAACCAAACCACCGTAAAATAGCCTCGTCGTGTCGGAGGGTAAAACCAGTACGAAATAATCGTTTGCCTCCACACGCTTCACTAACTCGACCCGGTAAAAGACGGTTCTACCAACAACAACAAGCGGAGAAGTGTGGCCTCGAAATGTATCGATTGCGTTTAATGATACACCGTCACTGCCGCTTTTTTCCAACGGGGTTGGTTATGGGTTTGTTACCTCTCTTATTTGTCGCAGGTCACTTTGATTGGGTGTGCTTTACTATGAAGGACAGGGCTGCAGCAAGCCGTCAAAATATGGCGAAAAATAGAACGGTACGAGGTATACTTCTCCGGGTATACTCGAGGTATACTTAAAAGTGTTTTCAAAAAACAGAAGCATTGCTGATGGTTACGGCAAAATGAAGACTCACCTGGAAGGAAAGTGAAAGAAAAATACATTAGGACATTGAAACGTCTAAATGCACAAGATCGTATCCACATAGCACGAGCGTCTGACTGACCAAGAGGCCCATTTTCCATCGCTACTGGCTGGTGTCTAGCGTTTGAGTTTTCCAATTCTCCCCGTATTCCAACCGGGAAGCAAGTACACCGGGTGCTGACATACATTTCCCAGCTCCCAAGCCGTCCGAACTCTCTGCCGTGCCGTTCGCGACCACAGGTGACGAACGTTTTTTTTTCTTCTAAACACAAGCGACCTTCTCAACGATCTTCGACCAACATCAAGAGCGTCTGTGCAAACACATCACATAACCAATAAATTTGTTCCCTGGTGTCTTTCCTTCTCTGTGACGGTCTCCACTAAGCAGTATCCGATGGTCACAAAACGTTCAATAGAATCCCATAAAACAGCACAAGATCTTTCAACGAGCATCCAATTGAATGTGTTTGCGGTTGAGGGAGAAGAATATAAACGGAACCCAATATCCCCGCCTGATCGATACCGAAACTTCCTCTTTCTAACAGCATGTCTCCAAGAAATCGAACCCGCGATGTGCCGTGGACGAGTTTAATTTCCCCCCAAGAAAAAGCAATAAACTCTGCTGCGCACGGGATCCACCGGAAAAGATCTTCACATCTTGTGGTGTCATCGTTGTTCTATTTTTGATGCTGCAGTGTCTCTTGTGTCTCGCCATCAAGCCAGGCGTCTATCTTTTTGGAGTGTATTTCGGACTCACGAGAAGACTTCTTCAATCTCAAGAGGGTGCATCATCTCAAGGCGCTCTAAAACAAACACCCACTTCCAAACGTGGGCTGGTAAGGGTTCAGTAAACTCCAAGTTCTGTGCTTGCTGGGGTTACAGAGAATCGCACCTTTACCGAGGAGAACACCGCTCCCAATCAATAGATCTCGCGTTCACCTCAGCACTCTTCGTTAACGTGGCCAACGTGTACAGAAAGCCAAAGCAAAGACACAACTCAACACCAACCACCCGACGACATCGACGAGCAGAAAAGTGCATGTTACATAATCCCACCTCTCATCCTTCCCAGCAGCAACAGCCGCATTGATTTACATCGACCACAAACTGCACTCGTTACCATTCGCACGGTTCGGAGAAACGACTGCTGGGAGAATTGATTTACGGGACACCACCACTCGAGACGCCGTACAAACCAGTTGACAACGAAGTCTCACCAGGCTCCGGTTGAACGTGAACTTGATTTCTTAAGAGAACTAGTACCGAGGTGAAGGATGCGCTTAAGAACCAGGGTCTGTTCCACCGCGAAGTTCTTCAAGTTCCGGCGAAACTTGTTCTCCTACGGAGTAGTCTGTTGTGCAGTTTGGCTTAAAAAAATAAAGTTGCTGGAGATTTATGTCATGTAAAACTCAAGACCCATTTACAATTCGTTCAAATATTTGCTAATTTTATTGCCTCGACTGGACATCCTATACAATTCTCTTTTCAAAATTCAGCAGGCATTAGTTATTCACGCATCGCTGTACAAATGATATTTTTTCAAGTCAGTCCATCATTTCTTTCTTCCAAACTTTACCGCTTCCAAGCGATAAAACCGCCTAGTAAATGCTGGTGGCTCACATTCTATTTGAAAGCTCTCATTTCTAAACCAAACAGTTACATTCGGCCGCAGGCTACAGAGTTATCAATCTTGACCTCATTAGCTTCTCTCGATCATTATCTCCCATTCGTCTGCGGTTGGGATCTTCGACACCACCTTCCCCCGAATTCTCTAGGTCTTCGGTCAAAAAGCGAAAAATGCCTCTAGGCTATGTGCGATAGGCACGTACGAAAAGAGTATACAAAAAATGGCAACCCACAAAGCGCGACACCCCATTTCATAGGCATCATGGGTATAGACATCTATCAGACAGAAATACGCAAACACAACGCAATTTTTCATCGTACGACGCCGAACCTGCCAGATGGAGTCTCTCAGCGGGAAAGGAGCGACATGCTTTTCGATTAATTTATGGCCACTGTCCCTCCTGCTGGGTGTGCCATCGTAAGTAAACAAACCTGGCACCAAACTACCATACAGCGTCCTATTAGCGTCAAAACAAACTGTGCTCGATATAATTCGCACTCTTAATTGCGCCACCAGACACTCCGGACCGACTATGCCGGTCACGTTTGAAAATATACATTAAAACCGGTATCAAGAGAACTTTCTTCCGCAAAAAACGTACTGTTGGGTAACGAATGTGCGCTCAATTAACTTTCCCTTCCCTGTATATCACACCTTATCAAGTCGCACCGTCACGAGGATGGTTCAAGCCGTCCAAGGTCTTTTCAAAAATAGTTCCCACAAATGTCCCCTCATCGGGATCACGTTAGGCGAACCAGCCACGGCCCCACCGTGGCAAGATGACAACATCGACTTGGATCTCTCCCGCTTGGGTCATCCAATTTTGCTAATAATAAACTTCTGACAGCCGGCCTCCCATACACGCACGTATCTCTGGCACTCCCGCAACGATACAGACACACTGCCACTACCAATGTACCGCTAACTTGACCACTGCACCATCAAAGGCGAAGCAATGACCTCATCTTCAGAAGTTGAAGATCGTCACGCGGAATCACCAATACACGCAACCACCCGCCGGCAAATGCAGTCACTGGATGACCGAATTATTGGCCACAGAATCTGAATTTCAATTTTACAGGATTTCAAAACAGCATCTATGACGCTAATCGTTTAAAAGAAAGATCAATGGCGTTCTTTTCAAGCGTTACGAAATATCATAAAGAACTGCAATTATATAATTATCATTAGCTGTACCAATGCTTCCATAGCTCAAGGAACAGTTTAATTTCCACTATTCTGACTTACAACCCCAAATACCCTGACCCAACTGGCACACCAATCAACGTCATTAGTCGATCTCGGCTATAGAGGATCACGCTAGACACTAGAAGCGCCACAGAGGCAACCGCATTTCGCAACGTACACACAAAAAATCACACTAAAAATTTAAGCAATCCTTCGATTTTATGATTACTTTCAACCCACCGGTAAACCGGACCAATTATTAGGCATTGAGCCCACGGAGAGTCCAGCTGCGAATCACTACCTTCAGGCTCCCTTCCTTTTTGTTTTTGCAACTCCCGTCGAGCCGGTTCTCGAGCTTGTGCAAGGTTCGTAGCAACGAAGCTCAGTTTGCGGCTAATCGTGCGAACTTGCCACTAGGCGCCAACACTGCCTGGCGTGTGTGTCAATTAGCGGACACGACCAGCGCTCTCTGCTCAACCTGTCACTGACGACGGCTGAAGTCGATCAGATCCTCTCATTGCCAGCGTGTGATTAGTGAAATCTAGATATTATTCAGACTTTTCGTGACAAGCCTTTGAATAACGCCAGCAATAAACACTCCAACACTCCAACACAAACAACCCCAACTTGTAGAAGTCATACCAATCATAATGGTTCAGACACTCGCACTTTCAGCTGACCCCAAAGGGACTTATGACAGCTCCAGCCATCGGATCGAAACCGGAAATCGAACGATGTTTCTTTCTGCTCTGTACAAAGGCCCACCCGTCTACTTCCGGACAGACGGATCTCACCGACACTTTCGTCATAGTCTCACCCTAACGAGACAGCCTCAAGACCCATCGGAAAGCCACCGATTGTCAGCATGACGGACGGACGTGAACGCGTTGCTTGCTGTCGGTGAAAATGATGTGCGAATTTGCCAGAGAAAATCGCATCAATGTGAGACGAGCCGGATGCGAGCGTTGAGAGGAAAAGGTGTGTTTCAACAATTCTGAAAGTAGGTCATCCGACCGGTGGTAGTTCGGTAGGTTGAAACCGTGTACCTCCTCTTGCCAGGCGTGCGCAAAGATTAATGGGCGTGCGAGAGCGTGCCAGAAAAACGGTGGCTAGGTAGTTGAGCTTGGTTCATCATCCACATCTGCAAGCGATAGAAAACCCACGGGAACCGTCACTGGATGACCGAATTATTGGCCACAGAATCTGAATTTCAATTTTACAGGATTTCAAAACAGCATCTATGACGCTAATCGTTTAAAAAAAGATCAATGGCGTTCTTTTCAAGCGTTACGAAATATCATAAAGAACTGCAATTATATAATTATCATTAGCTGTACCAATGCTTCCATAGCTCAAGGAACAGTTTAATTTCCACTATTCTGACTTACAACCCCAAATACCCTGACCCAACTGGCACACCAATCAACGTCATTAGTCGATCTCGGCTATAGAGGATCACGCTAGACACTAGAAGCGCCACAGAGGCAACCGCATTTCGCAACGTACACACAAAAAATCACACTAAAAATTTAAGCAATCCTTCGATTTTATGATTACTTTCAACCCACCGGTAAACCGGACCAATTATTAGGCATTGAGCCCACGGAGAGTCCAGCTGCGAATCACTACCTTCAGGCTCCCTTCCTTTTTGTTTTTGCAACTCCCGTCGAGCCGGTTCTCGAGCTTGTGCAAGGTTCGTAGCAACGAAGCTCAGTTTGCGGCTAATCGTGCGAACTTGCCACTAGGCGCCAACACTGCCTGGCGTGTGTGTCAATTAGCGGACACGACCAGCGCTCTCTGCTCAACCTGTCACTGACGACGGCTGAAGTCGATCAGATCCTCTCATTGCCAGCTCCAGACCTAGTCTAAAAGCTTTTCTTTTGCTTTGAAAGATCTGACCAGCGTTTGCTTGTGAAGGTATCAAACAAACTGTGCTCGATATAATTCGCACTCTTAATTGCGCCACCAGACACTCCGGACCGACTATGCCGGTCACGTTTGAAAATATACATTAAAACCGGTATCAAGAGAACTTTCTTCCGCAAAAAACGTACTGTTGGGTAACGAATGTGCGCTCAATTAACTTTCCCTTCCCTGTATATCACACCTTATCAAGTCGCACCGTCACGAGGATGGTCCAAGCCGTCCAAGGTCTTTTCAAAAAATAGTTCCCACAAATGTCCCCTCATCGGGATCACGTTAGGCGAACCAGCCACGGCCCCACCGTGGCAAGATGACAACATCGACTTGGATCTCTCCCGCTTGGGTCATCCAATTTTGCTAATAATAAACTTCTGACAGCCGGCCTCCCATACACGCACGTATCTCTGGCACTCCCGCAACGATACAGACACACTGCCACTACCAATGTACCGCTAACTTGACCACTGCACCATCAAAGGCGAAGCAATGACCTCATCTTCAGAAGTTGAAGATCGTCACGCGGAATCACCAATACACGCAACCACCCGCCGGCAAATGCAGAGACGTTCGTTGCGTTCGCTTTAACGAATGGCATAATTTATGGTTGGCTCGACGCTGCTCGTGGCTCGCCAGTGCTAAATTGAAACAGTAACGCCACTTCCTTGTCGTTCCTCGTGACAATCACGTTTCGCTATGGACATCACGCCAACTTATTTTGACGGTTTCAGAACAAGCGAAACTCTGTCTCGCTCCGTTCAAGACCAAGATTGTACAAAACAATATTTGGATAATGTCAATTTAGCTCATCAAACTGTTCATGATTTTTAGCTCGCAAGTACCCATCGTCATGGTGACTGGAACACTTTTCTACACAAATGTACTCCAGTTTAATGAAATTGTGCATAACTCGTACTCATTCTTCTTGATTTAGAAGAACTTGTTTTAGGCTCGACCAGCACCGTGTTCAAAAAACCCATAATCGATCATTGGACAATTGCATTATCTTACTTGAAAATGTCATCCCAATCACTACCACGCCAATTCACTATCAAACGAATAACATATTCACAAAGTGTATTGTAAACAAGAGGCCTAATCACATAATCACCTAATTGAATATTCATTCTTGTTATTGCAGTGCCTTGTAAAAAAAGAGGATAGCTAACAGAAAACTATCCTATATCAAATATTTACACATCAACACACCTCAATACACCACATTTTACGTTCTACTAGAAATGCTCTCTGTTCAGGCGCTTCAGTTGCACAACCAAATCCGAAGCAAACCTTTCAACATGAAGTTTCTTGAAATCGACGATCCTCGTGACGTGCTACCAATTGGTTGCCGATTACTCAGGCTCTTCGGTTTGCCCAATGATAGCAGTTTGAAGTATTTGTTCTGGTTTCAGTGCAGTTTTTTCTTCATCTTTGGCATCATTACGAGGTTTCTCACGGAAATTGACGAGCCGATAACTCTGGTGTGTGTTGGATCGGAAATAGTGTACTCGATATACTTATTATTTCAAATGGGTGCTTTGTACCTCCGAAGAAACGATCTTTACCACTTGGTGGATCTGTTGAAAGAGTGTAGACAGATCGTATTCGGATGATATCGAAGCGAGCTTCATTCGTTTGAATACGAAAATTAACAAATCGGCTGTAATGTATTCTAAATACTTCATGATGGTTGCCATAACGTACATTGCGATGCCTTTTATAGCTACGACTGTGGTTTGCGCGCGAAACATGCGTAATTCTACGGGAGAACAGGAAGAGTACGTTATTCCTACCGAATTAAAGTGAGTATATACTTTTGTTACAAAAATGTCTAGTCAATTTAATCAATAAGATTCTTTCTATTGATCAGCTTTTTTTATCTAGACATTCGCCACAATCTACTTCACTACACGATTTATTTTGTTGTAGTCAGTGTACTGGCAGTAATAGGTTCTTTAGTGTTGTGCACCAAGGATGTGTTGGATTTCTCGCTCATCCGTACTACGACAATGCTATTTCAAATCACTGCCATGCAGATTCGAGAACTACAAGCACCGGCTTCTCAAGATCAAATAATCACTGTCATACGTTCGCATCGTGACACGCTAGAATGTTTCAACAAGTTACAGAAAGTTCTGAATATAGCGTTAATGATTCAGTTAACATTCTGCACTGCCATCTGGTGCCTCATGTTGTTCTACATCTTGATAATTGTAAGCATGAAAACCACGAAAATACTAAAGATAATACAAACAATCAATCACTCTTTTGCAGGGCTTCGATTCAAAAGTTTTAAATGTGTCTCTACTTCTCGTGATACTCACATACGAAACGCAATCCTACTGTCAATATGGAACTCAGCTTACCGAGAAGGTAATACCGAGAATAACCCGTTTATTACAACAGATAGCTGATAAAAAAACTTACTTATTACGACAGGGTGATGAAGTTCGCATTGCTTTACATCAGCTGACGTGGTACGATCAAACCGTAGCGATTCAGAAAGAAATTTTCTTCATGATACAACGCTCCCAGAAACCAATCGTACTGATGGCTGGGAAACTATTTCCGGTCAACAATGCTCAGTTTAGTGAAATCGTTAAAAAGTCATACTCTTGCTATATTGTTCTGAAGGATGTGCTCTAGGAGCGAAGTCATGCATACTTTATACACAACGAAACGTGCTTCTAGTTAATCTTAGCTTGTCCACACATATCACTCCAATGGAACTGTGCAACCTCGAATTAGCCTGTCACTCTAGTAAATGTATTGGCATGTTTCTATCGGCTGAAAATCGAACGCAGTCACAACTAGTGCAGCCTTCGCAAGTGTAACACCTACCGACGATCTGTATCATCAACATTATGCAACTGTTCGAACCACTCACGGATCCATTGGCAGTGTTACCGCTTCCGAAAAAGCTGTATGCATTCGTCGGTGTCAGTAGGAATCCGGGCAATCGTATTCGCTCTTTGGGCTTTTGCTTCTACTTAATTGCCTTCTTTTTTTTGCCCAAAATGTATCTTGGTTACGACACTATTCCTCAAGGATTCCGAAGCATTGCCGAGGGTAAAAAATATTGGAAATTAAACTGTTCCTTGAGCTATGGAAGCATTGGTACAGCTAATGATAATTATATAATTGCAGTTCTTTATGATATTTCGTAACGCTTGAAAAGAACGCCATTGATCTTTTTTTAAACGATTAGCGTCATAGATGCTGTTTTGAAATCCTGTAAAATTGAAATTCAGATTCTGTGGCCAATAATTCGGTCATCCAGTGACTTTTCCCGTGCGTTTTCTATCGCTTGCAGATGTGGATGATGAACCAAGCTCAACTACCTAGCCACCGTTTTTCTGGCACGCTCTCGCACGCCCATTAATCTTTGCGCACGCCTGGCAAGAGGAGGTACACGGTTTCAACCTACCGAACTACCACCGGTCGGATGACCTACTTTCAGAATTGTTGAAACACACCTTTTCCTCTCAACGCTCGCATCCGGCTCGTCTCACATTGATGCGATTTTCTCTGGCAAATTCGCACATCATTTTCACCGACAGCAAGCAACGCGTTCACGTCCGTCCGTCATGCTGACAATCGGTGGCTTTCCGATGGGTCTTGAGGCTGTCTCGTTAGGGTGAGACTATGACGAAAGTGTCGGTGAGATCCGTCTGTCCGGAAGTAGACGGGTGGGCCTTTGTACAGAGCAGAAAGAAACATCGTTCGATTTCCGGTTTCGATCCGATGGCTGGAGCTGTCATAAGTCCCTTTGGGGTCAGCTGAAAGTGCGAGTGTCTGAACCATTATGATTGGTATGACTTCTACAAGTTGGGGTTGTTTGTGTTGGAGTGTTGGAGTGTTTATTGCTGGCGTTATTCAAAGGCTTGTCACGAAAAGTCTGAATAATATCTAGATTTCACTAATCACACGGTGGCAATGAGAGGATCTGATCGACTTCAGCCGTCGTCAGTGACAGGTTGAGCAGAGAGCGCTGGTCGTGTCCGCTAATTGACACACACGCCAGGCAGTGTTGGCGCCTAGTGGCAAGTTCGCACGATTAGCCGCAAACTGAGCTTCGTTGCTACGAACCTTGCACAAGCTCGAGAACCGGCTCGACGGGAGTTGCAAAAACAAAAAGGAAGGGAGCCTGAAGGTAGTGATTCGCAGCTGGACTCTCCGTGGGCTCAATGCCTAATAATTGGTCCGGTTTACCGGTGGGTTGAAAGTAATCATAAAATCGAAGGATTGCTTAAATTTTTAGTGTGATTTTTTGTGTGTACGTTGCGAAATGCGGTTGCCTCTGTGGCGCTTCTAGTGTCTAGCGTGATCCTCTATAGCCGAGATCGACTAATGACGTTGATTGGTGTGCCAGTTGGGTCAGGGTATTTGGGGTTGTAAGTCAGAATAGTGGAAATTAAACTGTTCCTTGAGCTATGGAAGCATTGGTACAGCTAATGATAATTATATAATTGCAGTTCTTTATGATATTTCGTAACGCTTGAAAAGAACGCCATTGATCTTTCTTTTAAACGATTAGCGTCATAGATGCTGTTTTGAAATCCTGTAAAATTGAAATTCAGATTCTGTGGCCAATAATTCGGTCATCCAGTGACTACCATCCTCGTGACGGTGCGACTTGATAAGGTGTGATATACAGGGAAGGGAAAGTTAATTGAGCGCACATTCGTTACCCAACAGTACGTTTTTTGCGGAAGAAAGTTCTCTTGATACCGGTTTTAATGTATATTTTCAAACGTGACCGGCATAGTCGGTCCGGAGTGTCTGGTGGCGCAATTAAGAGTGCGAATTATATCGAGCACAGTTTGTTTACACAGTGCATCACATACGCCTACCGTCTGTCGAACGATGAGGTTCTTCCTGATCGAGAAGCCTCCCGGGATTCCGCACATTGCTCTGAAGCTACTAAGACTAGTCGGTGTTTCCGAGGTGAAGGTTGAACGCTATCGATACGCACCAATGTTTATGGCATTTTTGACGATAATAGCATTGCCAAAGATTGCCTTCGGATATCCGGACTTTGAGACTTCCATCATCGGGCTGGCAGAGCTGTTCTTTCAAACCAACCGATTTGTTGGAGTTTTACTACTAGTGTTGTACCACGATACGCTCTATACGCTCGTCCAAGACGCGGAATCTTTCACTAAAACAGGTAAGTAAACCAATAGATTAATTATACTACCCATATTATGTTATTCTTTTGTCATTTTCAGTTCTGGAAGAATCTTCTCCACTATCTCAATATCTTATTACAAAGGATGCACAGATCAGTAAAATCACTAGGTTGTATTTAACGGCACTACTAGTACCGGCGAATTTCTACAGTTACTCACCGATTCTTTCGACACTCTGGAAATATTACCACACCCGCGGAAACGATACCATTTCCGAGTTCATTCTGCCCATGGAGGAAAACTTCTACGGGCTCGAAATTCGCACCACACTCGACCATTACATGATCTTCGGCGCTATCATGGTGCCCACATCGTTTCTCTGCGCCCTAGTTGGAACGGCTAAACTTGTCTCCATCCTAAGCCTTATCAAGTACTGCACCATCTACTTCGAGTTAGTCACCTTCAAACTGCATGAAATGACGCGGAAGCAAAGTTTTAGCACGGAAATGCGATCGGTGCTGAGAATGCATCAGAATGCTCTAAATTGTGCCGATTTGCTGAAGGAGCTCACGGCTCCAATCATGCTGCTGCAGCTCATTCTTTGCATCATGGTGTGGAGCTCAATGTTGCTGTATTTCACCGTTTCGGTATGTAAATTATTCGGTATAATACACGTTCTTGTTAATCGCTTCTATTCTCAGGGTTTCAACACGCAGTTCATAAATTTGTTTGTGCTGTTCTTATTCGATACGACCGAAACCTTTGGGTACTGCTTCCTTGGAAATCAGCTATCCGATGAGGTATATCGTAACGAAATCGTTAATATATTCTAAGCAATTATTCAGTGGACACCGAGAAAGTAGCAATTACAGGAATAACCACATAGATTATACCCAGAAGGTTATTTTTTTTGCTAACGTTGTACTGTCTAGCAATTAAGCTAAATAGACAGTCAACAATAACTTCTTCTCTAGCTGGCGTCCATGAAGCTTTGTATTTGCTCCAATATTTATAATCCAATATTTGTCAATTAGATGATGTGGGAACTTTAATCATGATTAAGTAAAGACCTTTTTTAATAACATCACAAATCAAAAGATTGTGCCCCACCATGGTGCCTGATAGGATCAAACACTAATGGGCATGTACTTTGATTTCAATGCTTGTTAGCAGTCCATTACTGACATTATCTGTAAACTATCGTTAACTGTAAACTATATCGTGCACCGTGAATCTGAGCACAGTGCATCACATACGCCTACCGTCTGTCGAACGATGAGGTTCTTCCTGATCGAGAAGCCTCCCGGGATTCCGCACATTGCGTCAACTCTACTGCGGAGTACACCACACAGCTGAGGGAAATTATTGAACTGCATCAGCTGGTTATCAAATGCACCAAGATATTGCAGGAAATTCTTATGAACATACTACTAGCGCAGTTCACTGGCTGTGTGTTGATCTGGTGCTTTTTTTTGTACTGCGTAATGATCAGTGTAAGTATAGCCACCCAACCACAACACGCTGTGTGTTGATCTGGTGCTTTTTTTTGTACTGCGTAATGATCAGTGTAAGTATAGCCACCCAACCACAACACAAAACAAAAGCAATCCTTCTGATATTTGAAATTTATATTACTTTCTCAATATATTAAGGGTATCACACCTGAGGGGATTACTGTTGGGGCGATGCTTGTATCATTCTCAACCGAAACCTTCATCTTTTGTCTGCTAGGTAATGAGCTGACCCTGAAGGTAACTATCTTATTATTCGATACGACCGAAACCTTTGGGTACTGCTTCCTTGGAAATCAGCTATCCGATGAGGTATATCGTAACGAAATCGTTCGTCTTTTGTTAATATAAAATTTAAACTCTCTCTCTCTCTCTCTCTGTCTCTATCTCTATTATTTTCTTCAGAGTGCTCGAGTCGCCCTTGCAGTGTACGAATGCAGCTGGGAAACGCTTAGCCCAGGAGTACAGAAAGATCTTCAATTAGCTTTGCTTCGCTCTCAAAGCCCCGTAGGAATCACAGCTGGAAAGTTCTGTTTCATGACCATGCAGCAATTTGGCGAAGTAACGTATCAACAATGTTTTTGATTTGTATAACAAAAAACCTATCCAATCTTTCTTTATCTCTTGTTTACTAGGTCGTCAAAACAACATATTCGTTTTTCATTGTTCTTAGAGAACAATTTTAAAAACAGGGGATATGCCGTCCGTGGATATGATATGATGAAGTTCATAGGGGCACATCGCATACGACGAAGCTTGAGTTCGAATAGAATTTATAGTCTGTTCGCTGGCATATAAAAAATCAGGAACATGTACATCGAACGTTGATGTACTAAGAAGTAGAATAGTGATTATTCCACGATATGGCAATGTATGTTGGCACACGTATTAGAGATTGCGCATGTCATGAACTGTTAATGCAGCACAAAGCACAGAGCTCAATAAAATATTGCATGACTTTATATAATTCTATGAGAAATATAATCGAATATGTGTTGCGAATAATGTTGTTATTAGATTTATAAAACATACTGATATTACCCATAGTCAATTCATCGGTGTAACAGCTGGAAATTTAGCTTCATCGGTATGATGAAGTAGCATCAGCTGTTTTCAAAAATATAACATTCGAGAGAACTTGTGTGAATAATGAAAACATTTTTCGTCTCTTTTTGGCTGCAATTAAAACTACCTACACAGCTTTTATTGTTCTGAAGGATTTGTTCGTGAAACCGGCATGTTAAAAAATATGTTTGTTTTCACATGCAGCCCATCAACTATTCAGATATTGGTCCCAAGATAGCACCAAGAACCATAACAAAGGAACTTGTGGCCCTAGTTGTAGCCGCAAGCTACTAAGTGATGGTAATTGATTTTCTTTCATGTTGGTCGATATTTTTATCATGAATTATACATCTATCGTATTATCCTAAACAGGCATCAAATCATCCTATTAATTTAACACGTGTCCAGTTTGACGATTATCAAGAAACCAGGCGCACCATAAATAACGCTTCACGCTTCGATTGGTTACTAGTAATACAAGTGTAGTCAGCCATCAGCGTCGCCGTACATATCGAGCAGCAATGAACTTCCTCCAACTAGAGCAACCACCTGGTGTACCACATTTAGTGCTGAAGCTTCTGAACATTCTTGGTTTTGGTGAACGTCTACACGGCTGCTACCGCATCCTGCCAATAATGCTGGCGTACATGTTTACCATAGTGATACCGAAGTGCTTCTTTGGATATCCCAACTTTGAGTTGACCATCATTGGAATGGCTGAGCTATTTTTTCTAACCAACACATTTGGAGAAAATTTCTATTTTCTATTTCTATTTTTCTAGAAAAATTTTCTACTATTTTTCAAGAAGCACCAGCTGAATCAACTCATCGAAGAGACAAAAACGATCTCTAAAACGGGTGAGTCTTGATATGTCTCAAGAACGAATCAGTTTGTGATGTTTTTTTTCTGAATTTCTCCTAGTTCTTTGTCAGTTATCACCAACCATCGTTCAACACTTCAACGCGCAGCACGCACTAATCCACAGGGGCACACGAACCTTCTGTATTGTGATAATGTATGCCGCCCATTTCTACGTCTTTACACCGTTCCTTTCAACCCTCTACACTCTCTACGGTGCGACAAAAAGCGCCAACGACACCATCTACTACACGCTACATATGGAAGAAAACTTCTACGGCCTACCGATCAGGACATCAGCCGTGCACTACCTTCTCTTCGGTTCCATTATGACTCCGTTGAGCTATCTCTGTGCCTATACCGGTACGGTCAAATTATTGACCATTTGGAACTTGACCGCCTATTGCATCGTATTCTTCCAACTGGTGCAACCAAACTGCAGGAAGTGACACGGGGCAATACATTGCACCAAGAGCTGAAGAGAATCGTTGCAATGCACCAGGAGGCGCTTAACTGTGCAAAGCTTCTAGAGTCCGTCACGTCGTTGGTGCTTTTACAACAGTTGGTTTTGTGTGTACTAATTTGGAGCTCTATGCTGCTGTTTTTCACCGTCTCGGTGAGAGGCTGCACTGTACTCTGGTACCTCCGAAATCTTACTTTGCTATCTTGCAGGGATTTAACACCAATTTCATGAACCTTTTCGTTCTGTTTGCATTCAACACGACCGAGACCTTTGGCTATTGTTATCTTGGACAGCAACTGTGCAACGAGGTATGCGCGAAAGTTGAGCATTCCCGTCCGTCGCTGCTTGTTACAATATTGCCCCAAAATTGTTCTTCTTTCAATTGTCAATACCACTCAGAGTGCTCGAGTCGTCGATATACTACATGAAAGCAAGTGGGAGGCCCAAAAACCGGCATTTCAGAAAGATCTCCAGTTAGTGTTTCTTCGGACTCAGCAGCCGGTCGGTATCAGTGCGGGAAAGTTTTGCTTCATGAACATGGAACAGTTCGGTAAAGTGAGTAAAGCAGACGACAGACTTTGGGAAATTATTAAACATAGCGCCATCCCTCTCTGCAGATACTTAAAACCACTTACTCCTTTTTTGTCGTACTTCGAGAACAATTTTAAACATCCCTACCATTACGTTACATTAGTAGTATGTTTATACACCGGCAAGATGCTTACCTGCAAGAGGAAAAAGAGAAACAAAAACTCGTTAGTAATGCTACAACACCTCGCAAATACCAATAATCGATTGAACTGCTTCGAAAATCAACCAGCATATATTACATCACCCGTGTTTTTGTAAAAATAAATAACTAACGATACGTCCACGATCGAAATAACTTACATAAAATCGTTTTCTATACCGCGATATACACGCAAGCACCTTTCCAAACTGATTGATTTTTCTTCTATTCTTCGTTCGCCGGTTTTTCGGAGAGTGAGAAATAAATCAGCAACCAAATATCGTCTTCAGCGAAACTCCAATCGATTGGGTGGCCCTTTTCTGGGCCAGCCATCAACCTGCACGCCCGCGTGACAACCGAGCCAAAGCGGATGACAATCAAAACAGCTCGCTACTGAAACCTAATCTCGCATAAGCCACCATCAACCATTTAGGCTGGTCTTTTTTGCGAGATGATCCTTTCCAGCTGGCTGCCGCATCGATGCTGTTGCAAGCGGGCATCCAAATGCGTGTTTAGCATAACTTCGCTACCAGGCACTGAAATCCATATGAAATCCACTGGAAGCTGGTCGTTTATTAACAAAAACCTACACAGAGCCACACCGGTTTAACAATATCGGTTTACACGCGCTTGCGTTCATGCTTCTTCTGCGGATGGTACCTATCCCTTTTCTCTAGAAATATTGAATTTAACAATATCGGTTTACACGCGCTTGCGTTCATGCTTCTTCTGCGGATGGTACCTATCCCTTTTCTCTAGAAATATTGATAGAGCGCGAAAGCCTTCAATAGCCCCCTTGGGTGTATGTGATGCAGCACCGCCTGCAGAAACGGACCGAACCGTCTCTGTTGCCCAAAAATGGCAACCTGGCGCTCAGTAGGTCGCCTCCGGGGCGGGCGCGCGCGCACGCAAAAGCCTTTCGCTCTCGGGAGATGCTCCCAACTTGAGACGCGTTTGGTTTCAATTTTCTTCTTTTGCATAATAATGTGGCACCCTTCGGTGTCTGTAGAGAGTCCTCTGCACCGTGGAGGCTGCTGTTTACTTTTATGGTAGCGGAATCATATTTCAGGTGCACAATAAAGCACCAACGTCCATGTGATGCATATATCCACTCCTCTGTCCACGGTGGCGTATGGTGTTCATTTATAATTCAAAACTTATCCTTCCTTCTCTAAACCACGACTTTACATAAGAGTGGGACCATCAATATGTGACTTATTAGGAGCTTTTTCGAATTGAATATTATTGATATCTTAAAAACTTAATGAAGTTGATGTCTAATAAAGAAAATCACTAAGCTTTATGTACATAAAAGTAAGGTGTTTACCCTATTGCACAAGTAATTTCCGTCGCGCATTAACTGGATGTTCTAGAGCAATAAAAACACTCCATTATCGTTTTTATAAACAACGTACATATTTCGTAACACATCCTTGACAAAGAACTTGCATTATTTTTTCCTTATTTATCTTTTCGATTGCACAAAAAAGGGAACTCTATAAACACTCATGTTCTTCATGCTGAAGTCATTGCCCACCCTTTGTAATACTGACACAAATTAGGTAAATTGTAGAACCACAACATCAGCGCGTTCTTTTTTTGTGTAAGGGAAATTACTCCCCCCACCGGCTGCGAAACAAAATCACGTTCCATCGGACCACTTTTCCGCGTTTTTCTCCAACCATGGCGCCACGAGGCGCGAAGAAGCCCCACGAACGAAACGTGAAAACGGTTACCACGGGCCACACATTCCGTTCGCGCACTCCCCTATCAGAGTGAAGCGAGAGAAGGGACAGCAAAAATAGGGGCCCTTCGATCGTGCGGTCATCATCAGGCGCACACGCAAACAACACAGTTTCGTTCCCTGTTTTTGTCGGTGTTGACTGCAGCTGCTGTAGAAACGATTTGCTCCAGAAACACTGTCGACGTCAGCGAACACACGATAGCGATAACGCGACTGGATGTTCTAGAGCAATAAAAACACTCCATTATCGTTTTTATAAACAACGTACATATTTCGTAACACATCCTTGACAAAGAACTTGCATTATTTTTTCCTTATTTATCTTTTCGATTGCACAAAAAAGGGAACTCTATAAACACTCATGTTCTTCATGCTGAAGTCATTGCCCACCCTTTGTAATACTGACACAAATTAGGTAAATTGTAGAACCACAACATCAGCGCGTTCTTTTTTTGTGTAAGGGAAATTACTCCCCCCAATGGCTGCGAAACAAAATCACGTTCCATCGGACCACTTTTCCGCGTTTTTCTCCAACCATGGCGCCACGAGGCGCGAAGAAGCCCCACGAACGAAACGTGAAAACGGTTACCACGGGCCACACATTCCGTTCGCGCACTCCCCTATCAGAGTGAAGCGAGAGAAGGGACAGCAAAAATAGGGGCCCTTCGATCGTGCGGTCATCATCAGGCGCACACGCAAACAACACAGTTTCGTTCCCTGTTTTTGTCGGTGTTGACTGCAGCTGCTGTAGAAACGATTTGCTCCAGAAACACTGTCGACGTCAGCGAACACACGATAGCGATAACGCGAAAGAAGGGACGAAAACAGCAGCAGCAGCAGTGTGGTAAGGAGATATCGATAAAAAAAAACGGGAACGATCAAGAAACCGAACAGCAACGTGCGGGAGACGATAGAGCAACGCACTTTATCTACTGACACAAGTTCTGTACTCTTTTTATCGTTCAATCCACTCCACCTGCGTCGTGCGTGGAAACTACTTACTTCCCAGCGCGCGTACATTCCCACAGGCGCTCGAACCGTCGAGACCTTGCCTCGGATGGGCTTCATTCCGATGTGTTTTTGTATTAATCATTTTCACAACCCATTGCCAGCTGGGGAGATGGGGTCTACGATGACCGAGAGTTCCGCCGACGACAGAATGACACACGCGTCAAGCGACAGCTCCTGTCAGCTTCCGCAATTCTCGACAAGCCGTTTGTTTCTGACCACGATCCGCACACGATCGCTTATCAAATGGAAGCGGGAGGCAAAAAGAGAAAACCAACCGAACGCCATGTTCCCATCTTGGAGCACCACAAGAGAGCGCCCTCATTATTCACTTTTCGACAAAATGGTGACATGCTGACCGTTTCTGGGGGAGCCCGTTGGATGCAACACACCGTGCTCACGTCATTTAACTTTTTACTATTGTGCCTCCACAATTGAACAAAAACACCACGAAAGCCTTCACCTTCAGTGCTCATTGGACGCAGTTAAAGCCGTCGGAACTGTCGTCATAAACTGCAGCGAGAAGGGGACCTACTAGAAATGAGAAAGGTCAAGAAGGGGCAATTAGCTCAAGTTATGGTCGTGGTATAACACACAAACCACACCGCTGCTGTAGACACCAAAGCAAGTACCCTCGCTCAATGTTACAGGCGCATTAAGGTGGTGAAAAGTGCTTCGTCAGTGATGTAATGTACATGGCGGCTGCGCCACACCAACACACACGTACATAGAACGGATTTATTCTTCCAAAAACGAGAGCGAGTACACCAACAACCGGTTATGCTAATGATTGCATCTGCCGG
Organism: Anopheles cracens; assembly: GCA_002091845.1. Lineage (NCBI taxonomy): Eukaryota > Metazoa > Arthropoda > Insecta > Diptera > Culicidae > Anopheles > Anopheles cracens. The sequence goes on from KZ069523.1 coordinate 46,261, forward strand.
TTTTTCACATACATTTTGCCCTCAGGATATTGAGCTTTTCATGCGAGAAGAGGTAACGAAAGCAGTGTCCAACATTTATGGCAGACGGAACGGATTCGACGATCCTGATCAAAAACGTTCAAGAAAAATTGAACGAGAGTTTAATATAATAAACTATAGGTTCATATGTTCGGTCCATATGGACAGAGTTCATAACAGTAGCAGCAACTTATCTCCACCGTCCGAAAACAGAGACTTGTGTACAAAACTCGGTTCGTCAAATCTGTACACCATGATGTTGCGCTACCGTTTCCGGCATTAATAACTCCCTCTCCCGAAACTTCACACACCAGGTGGTACGCAATTATTCACGGCATGCGGTAGTAATAATCTCCTCATCGCATAGCCCCACATCACCACTTCCCGATGGGATAATCGTCTTCCATTCGCGATATAAGATAGTGTGCCTCTCTTCATCTCGGTACTGCCTGCCGCCGCTAATATGCAACGTGTGCGCGCGCTACGCTGAAGAAGAAGAAACTACCGCCGAGCCGAACTCGCGCGCCAGGTCGCGAACTCGCGGAATTGGACGATCTTCAAACGCGGTTTTTACCACTTATTTGAAGAAGACGAAAAAAACTCCATCGCAAATTCTTTCACATACTGCGGAGAGACCGCAAAAGCGAACGGAGTTGGATTGGTAATGCTATTTCCTTGCCCCATTCGTTTCGGCTAAAAGCATATCTATTACCGCGGTTCGTTTTGTTGTGGAAAACATTCTTCCCATGATGGAGGAAATTTGTTCATATCCCAGGGAATGTCTCAGGTAACTCAGGTAACCGTGTGGGATGAGAGAGATCTACAACCATTGTGACTCTTCTGTCCTTAAAAGCTCATTAAACTCTGCACCTCGGAATGGTTGGAATCGTTCTCCACAATGGTTCTGAAGTGCGAAATATTGTACGAGTTCCCCAACGCGTGATGGGGGATATCCCTCGGAGTTGGAAGGGTCCATCTGTGGATGGAATTTCTGCGCGAACCGGTGTGCGGAACTCGCGCTTCAGCTGAGTCATTAAACGCCGCTCGGGTAGCCTGACTCTACGAAAAGCGATCGTTTCCACTGTATTTGGACGAAGCATACAGCAGGTTTCTTTGTTGAATTGCTCAAATATGGCTGTAAATCAAACAACATCCGGATCGGACGTCTCAAGCTGTACGATGGAGAACATAGCAAGAACAGCTGCTCAACAGCTGTTACGTCTTCTCTTTCGTTCGGAGTTTTTTTGGAGATGCATACATTTACTCACACAATCACAAAGATCGTTAGGCTGGACTGATATCAGCATGAGTCTTCTATTGTTTTATTTTGGTTTAGTGTTCAACAGAAGTTTTGTATAACTTGATAACACACAGTATCCACGAATGTCTGTACTAACCATTCCAACGTATTGTTAATAGAGATCGTCTTACAGACACACAACTTTTCAACACACAATGTCGTACTGCCGTCACGGTCAAACACATCCGGACGTTCGTCAAGACATTTGTGGTTGTGTGGCAAAGCGGTACGCCAGCGCATGCATGCTGCGCGTACGTTTCAATTATGTGCGCGTTTTTTTTCCTTTCGTATTTCGATCGCCTCAACACCCATGGTGCGCGTTCATCATTATTCGGTAGCG
>KZ069525.1:29958-42313 GCA_002091845.1 Anopheles cracens
AGCCCAACTAAAGCCAAATCAAACGACATCGAAACGAATTCAATGAATCTCACTGTATACATATCAAAACACAATCGGGATTCATTATTCAGAAAAAAAACTTGCTTTAAGCATAAACTTTGAAAGCACAAATGTGAACTGCTGCACCCAACAAAAAACACTGGTGTTAAGATATGTGCTTCTAGCCTGCAGCATTAATCGAAACCCGCTTCCGGGAAATCGGAAAACAATTCCCCACTCGTGTAAGCCGGTGTTGTTTCCAGGAGGGTGGGTAAAAACAGATCAATATGCGTTTTTAGACGAGTGAAGAATGCACAACGAGAACGGACCATACGTTCCACAGGTTGTCACGTTTCACACTTTGTTGTCCATCGCAGTACTATTCGTTGATTGGTATCAAGCCGGCTGAGCCGAGGATGACAGGTGATATGCAAATTTAACGACAGACGCTTGAAAATGCATTATTTTCCGCACCGTGTACTAATTTACTGAACACGCGTTAATGGATTTGACTTTTGTCCCGAAGCACTAACATGTTATAGGCCTACCTAATGAATGCGGTGCAGTGAGATGTTAACGTGACCATCTCAACACGCGTTAATGCTCACGCTGAGTCCGTCAAGCACATAATGCTCCCGGCTAACGCAGCCGGTCCCCATTACTCCGCACGCACGCCCAGCACCCGGAACCACCTACCTTGCTCGGCGAGGACACAATTTCCGTGTTGAAGTAGCCCTTGATGTCGCCCGGATCGATCTTCCACAGCAGGCCCTCGATTTCCAGCTCGATTTTCCATTTTCGGTAGATGCTCATCGTGATGACGCCGGCACAGAAGAGTATCAGGGCCAGCACGCCCGCCACCACCATCGACATGATGTGGGTGTCATCTTTCATGCAGTGCTCGTTCATGAAGCCACAGGACGGCTCGTCCATCGGCCGGTCCATGCCGGCCCAGTCGATGGTGCTGCCAACCTTGGACAGTTTAAATTCCTGCAGAAACAGAAGCAGACGGGGCGTGAAGTGGCCGTATTTATCGATTACGTGTCGGAAACGTTGGTGTGGGATTGGGCGGAGCAATGAGTGGACCTGATTGACCCACCCTGCGCTAATAAGGCGCTAATAAAGCAATTTATATCGTGGATTGGCTGCAGCGCGGGTAGTGAGACAAATTTGCGCCTGAAAGTATATGTGCCGCGCTACAATAAATTGATTTGCTGCGATCTTTTCATTGTCAGTTCAGAAGTGGTGGGTCAGCGGGGATGAACTCGAGTTGAAAGCCCGAAATGAATCCGGCTGGTCAAAAATCTACCGAAAAAATGATGGTGTAATCCATCGTATTGGACGTGACAGATGCTTCACGGCGAACCAGTCATGGACATGGACAGGATGTTCAAGGCTTTTTCCCGACTTTTTTTTACTATTTTGGAAAGGATGCCCCGCACAATGGTCTCGCCTGCGTTCGATTGAACGTGACGGAAAAGGACAATGCAAAGCTTAACAATCCGGATCCGGATGGCCGGTACCGGACGCAGCGGTAATCGCCGCCGGAATCGTGGAGCGCAAAGCTCGTTACCGGCTGCTTGTCCTGGCGCTCCTTGGAAAGCGATTAGGGTGGAGTTAAAATAATTGGTAATCCTTCAGCAGCAGCATTCACGGCGCGAACGGCCCAGCCAGCTCGAAGCAATCATTTACATTCGCGCTCTCGTCTACAAACTCTCGTTCTCGTAACTCTCGTTTATCTGCCCCTGGGTAGATCCGGGAGCGCCGATCCGGGATGTACTTAGTGCGTCCTTTGTTGGGTCGGGCTACACCGGCGCAAGAGACGGTGCTGTTGTGGTTTTCCGCTGGTTGAATAAAACCGTCACTGATTGAATGGATTGAGCTTTTTCTCCGTTCGCCCCCTGGGACCGTTGCATCCATAAAGCACACGGAGAGGATATTGCAGCGGGTGCCGAGGGGAAGAACTCCCAGCTGGATGTCTGATTACGGTCAATGTCACAGCGGGGACGGTGCATGGTACTCTGTTACGTTTTCCTGACGGCTCATCCAAATCGGCCCATAGAAGGAGCAGAAAGCGACCACGTTTGCCAGCAATCAGAGACAAAGTCGTGCGCAATCAGTGAGCAACAAGTGGCTAGAAGAACAAAAAACGAGTGGAACATTTTAACTAATGACGGTGCTAACAATGCGTAGTACATTCGTAACAATCTGCCAGTTTTAATTGGAGGCAGCAGCATTCGATCGCAAGCACAAAAAATCATCGTACTGGCTATAACTTACATTCATATGCTTCTCACACTGTCAGATTCAACAGTAGTCTTCAAGGTTCTTCCACAATGGACCTTAAACCAGGAGGAAACTACATGGAATATGTTCAAAACGAGAAACGAATAGCTATTTATTCATATCACTTTAGCAAATAATCCGTTGTACGATAGTCCAGGTGTATGGTTCAATTTCAAACAATTCTTTTACCTTGTTTATTTACCTTTAGCTTTACCTTTTACCTTGTTATGCAAAAGGTAAAACGTGAGTTTTGTTTTAAAATGTCATGAGGAAAAATGTGAAAAAATGTCCTCTTTCGTAGCACGTTTCGTGGTACCTTCACACCAATACTAAAATCCAATTAGGCAAATTAAAAGGAGAAGAATGAAAACTACTTAAGGATATACCAATGAAAAAATACTAATAAGCATATCCAAATGCTTCGAGCAAACATAAAAGAGTTCGACATTGCGCGAATAAAATGCATTGCATACCATCAGGCGTTAAATCACCCGAGACACAAACCAACGCCACGGTAGAGGTATATGCTAGCAAAACTTTTTTACCCACAAATATACCCTGTCCACACAGCAAACACGTATGGACAAAACCCACATAAACCTTTTCCACGACTCAATTCGATGCCTGACACAATAAATATTCATTTACCGCAAACCTTTCAATTAATCTCCTATCGGTGCAAATTTTGCTCGTGCAGTCGGTTTGTCGTTCTTGTTCGTCGCTATCATTTGCTCGCACTGTACATGGAAAACATGTCGATTTAGCGAAACTCCTTCTCGAACATGTGTTCTTTCCACTCGACAGCGAGGTACACAGTCCTGCATAAATTATCCAAAATGATGTAAACTCACCTACAACCGCGCCCGTGCGAGTTTCTATTAAATAGTTTTCATTCTATACGTACATCCATACGTACATGTAGACTCGTTTCAACCGCTCGTACCTCAACCAGATGGAGGGGAAATTGTGTGGGAGGGGGGAAATAAAGATACGGAAACAATCACGACTCACTCACTGGAATTTCATCGTTTCGGTGCTGGGTCGTGTCGTTCAGGTGCTGTGGCTGGCGCATCTGAAAGTGCGCGACCGGCCGCATCTGGTACTCGCAGGAGAAGTTTGCCTCCTCGTAGAAGTCCCGCTTGAGTGCCAGCACCGAGAAGTTGCCCTCCGAGTCGCCGTAGTCGTCGATTTTGATTGTGGCACCGGCAACGCCTGCGGGAAGAGTTTGGTAGCAGGATAATATACGTGTCCGTTGTAAAGAGAAGCGTTCAGTACAAAGTCACAGTTCACACTCACTGTGGTAGGTTCGATTGTTGATGATCGTTTGGATGATTTTGGTGCCATTGCTGGCCACATCCCGTATGACGTCGCTCGTCAGTGGCCGATGCTGCTGCTCCTCCTTCAGCAGCTTATCCAGCGCCCAAGCGTACAGCTTCACCGAATCGTACAGATAGGCGGCGTAGATCGATACGTACTGTGGTTTCCGCCGGATGAGAAGAAAGAAATTGCGTTAGAAGGCACTGCTACAGTAGGTGCATGCCATGGAAGCAGGTATGGTGTACGATTCGTTCGTTTTTCCTTCGTCCACAAAAGTGGGAAGCTCTAGCCAAAAGTGCCGTGAAAGAAATGCTTTGATCCATCCGAAAGGGATTCTTTTGAAGAGCAGACATTGCGTCCGGCGCCTAGAGCAATGCGATATTTCCGTTCTTGCGCTTGCTGCGCAACCTCTTTTTACTATTTACATGATACAACGACAAAAAAAAAACGCTTGAAAACTTTACAAACATACCTTCTCCGAAAGCAAGGGTTCGAGAGAAAGGGACCCGGCCGTTAATGACGAAAACGAACCGCAACGATTTGCGAAGGAAACAAACGCCGGCACGGTCCCAATTGGGAAAGGTTTAAACGGGCCGGAAAATAGTTACCTTCACGAACTGGTGGAAGAGCGAGGGTTGCTTGAAGAAGAATGGTTCCTTCTGCGTGTACTCGCGCACCTTGTGCGTGAACGCCTCGAACGTGGGCAGCGGTTCGGACGCGACGACCACCAGCAAACTTTTGCTGCGCTTCTCAAAGTCGCCCGGCAGATCCATGCAGTTCCGCACGTTGGGCGGTTTCTCCACGCGCCACAGATACTTGTTCGACAATCTGGAACGATAGGAGACAAAATTTGTTTTACTGTGACGTTTACTTGCGCGAATCTGTTGTTAAGAAATCAAGCGTGGGCATAAAACAGTGTTTTTTATAGAATAAGTACAAGCTGCAATTTTTATTTCGATGTTTTGTGTGTGTCTAGTCTAGTAAGAAGATAACAAACAAAACAGAAGCTATCGATTGTGAAATGCATCGAATTCGATGAGGTGTCAACTAAACAATTTCGATAAGAATGTTCTGCTTCCTGCTGTATGTACCATATTGGACGTTGAAATGCAATACTCTACAAAGTAGTCAGCGCTGAAGATTCGCTCAAGTTGAAACTTGAAGAGTTCGTCATGAAAAGTGAACCCAGAACCGAGAGAAAGAAAAAACGTTCCGAAAACTAACATCTCAAGTTAGAGAGCTCCAAGAAATTGCTTGTTCGAGTATGGGGAAGAAAGACTAAGCTCTCTCCAAGTTGCGTCACCGTTCGGTTTTTTGAGATTGATCGTTCTGCAGACTGAAGTAGTTGCAGAAACTTGTACAGAGCGCTGAAGAATGTGAAATTCTGCACGATTACATAATAGAAAGCAAGAAATCACCCCACACTGCTATGCAAACTGTTCACGCTCCCGCAGGGCCTACGATACATAAGGAAGGAGGAAACACACGCACTACTTACTTCGGCGAATAAGTCATCATGTCGGCGGATATTACGAGGTATTCGCCTTTGGCAAAAAGCTGCATACCGTCCATGGTGGCCATCATGTCGACGAGCTGGTTGCTGTTGCCCAGGAACACGTAGATGCGGGTCCTGTTCATCGTTTTCTGTATGACCTGTGACGTAAAGCAACGGAAAACAAGGGAGAGAGAGAGAGAGAGGGAGAGAAGAAGAGAAAAAAACAACGAAACCAGAAGTGAACATAAAGTAGCCACCAAGTACGCGTCGAGGGACACACAGCGTTAATAGACAACACACGGGATGATAGTTTTTCTGGTTTTTTTTTGTAGTGTGTGTGCTTGTTTAGTACAATGCCATGAGATGAGGTGTGTATTTTAAAACAAAGAGCTGATGGAATGGGTTAGTTAGGTGTTTCAACTCTCCAACTATGCGTAGGTGAGGATCTGGATGTGAGATTTTCAGAAAAAGTTCGAGATTTGTTGTCTTCTGACAAGTAATTCTAATAACATTTCTAATGTTCAAGTCATATTGTGCGATTTGTTGAAATCTATATTTTGTTGTCAATACAAAGTCTGCTTCTTTGAGAACAGGCCTGTTTGGCATAATAAGAAGAATTGTTGAACATTTTCCTGATTCTTTGTTGTGCCTTGTGAAAATTTCAATTATATCAAAAAGTCTGCCGTGTATCAAGGTTTAGAGTAAAGTTAAAGGTTGTTTTTATTGAATCCATTTGAGCAAATTCTGTAAAAAGAATTTAAAAAAGTGCAAAACATGCTCGAAATTAGACAGTATATTGAACGGTATTTATTACATCAAAGCGTAAGCGTAAACGAATAGCTTGAAAGCCAATCCAACGAATCAAGGCACAACAAGTGGAACAGTTTGATCCAGCCCGAAACGAATGACGAAATTGACACGCCAACGACGACTCCCTGTTCCCGGTTTAATCTCGCTGATGAATCTCGAACTTTTTCCATTGTTTGCGACGAATGAAAGCCCCTACCGCCCGGGGGCTACCGAATGAGCGTTTTTGTGCATGAGAATAGAACGTGCGGGAATGATGGCGACGGCGGCAGCGCGCGCGCTGGTACGACAAAAACGAAACTTTCTGCTCTAGACAACATTTAATTATTTATGTAATAATATAATACCGTGTACCAATATCCACTACGGCAGCAGTCCATGTCGTCCTGGCAGCACTTGTAGTTGTCGAACACCATCTCGACGTGGTTGACGGTCAGGTTCTGGCGCACGGCTTGCGCTTCGAGCGAGGTGGCCACGTTCTTCCACAGCTGCTCGTGGATGATGGAGAACTTCCGCCAGCCGTAATAGGTCAGCAGCGAGATGATGGATTTGGTAACCTGCGAATGGGGAGATGCACACCGGCGTGTCAGCAAACGAACGGAACAGAACGACCACTTTTTGGTCGACTTTGGTTTTCCCCAGCAGCAGCATTTCAATTTCCCTGGGTCCGTAACTAATTTATTCCGTTAATCATTTGCCTGTTTTGCGTTGCTACAGTGGAGCTGTTTCGGCGCGAACGCCAACAAAAAAGTGCATCCACGAACCTAGATTGAGAAAGCACGCCCGCTTCGGGTTGATCAACTGAAATGTCACGAATGCAAAGGAGTCGCCTGGCGCCGGACTTCAAAGCACGCTGCTACGACAGCGCTCGAACACGACATTGCATTCCCTCCGGAGCAGCCGTGTCACATGCAAATGAAGCTGTCGTACAGTCTGCAGACAAGTGTCACTTTACATTGCATCTAACGTGCGAAAACATAAATGAGAACACAAATTTGAACATCTCCGCAGCGCGAAACCGTGAAGAGAATAGTAAAGGGCGGAAGGAAGCAGCTCGCGTTCTTTCATGATACGCTTTATCTCTGTCTTGTGTTTGTGTGCCTTTTTCGTTAATAAAATACGAGGCTACAATGTATTGTGCCGCTCGTGCGTGGTGCAGGGATGTGCCCTAGGTTACGATGTGCGTCCTAGATGCAAGGGAATGTTATCTCGTTAGCAATATCTCACTCATCTGGCTAAGGAAGGAAGGTGATTCAATTCCATGTTCATTTTTTCTGCTCTAAATTGAATAAATTTTTATCTCTACATCAAATATTTCATTCTTTTTTCATTTTTTAAATAGTTTCCATCTGGCGGCTGACTTTGCACATATAGGTATACATTTTTTATTCATTATATACGATATATTCTTTCAATTACCAGCAGTAAACAACATCAAGGAAAACTAAACCCAAATTCGCTCTGATTGCATTGCATTGCATATCTCTAGGCGCAAACTCATCCTAGACACAACCCTTTTGTCCGGTGAAGAAAAGAAATACAGTTTAACCCAACGGTGTCAATGTAGTTGGCAGCAAAAAGTTGTTTAGTTAAGACTGTTCTAAAACTAAACACTGGCTAACACTGAAATATTCCTCTATTACAAGTAATATTAAAAAACGCTCTCTCTATGTTGTAACTTATGCTGTATTATAACCGACATTATTTGAATATCGAAATATGTTTTTCTATATTGTTTACAGCCAGAATATACAGAAAGTATCGAGAAATACGAAACATATATTATACAATTTAAAGGCTGCAGTTTGTCCAATGAATTTGATGCTTCAAATACACTTGCGTTTTAAGACGAAAACAGGTACCACATACCACATACAAATAATGTTTCACACGTAACAATCCCCTACTTTACTATTATCGAAGGGTGACAACTAAGAGTGGAAACATATTTCTAATATTTTTCTGTCGAAAATGAGATGAGTTTCATAATTAATATTAAGAGTAAAGGAGTTGTTGTACCAGAAGCGACTCCCTATATTGCAGACTAATGTGGGATGAAAACTATTGGTGCTTATTTATCGTCTACTCAGAATTTCGACAGAGATTAATATGTTTGAGCTATGATTCAATCAAGCTCTATGAGCTGTGAGAATAGAATATCAATATCCCCATTGTTTACGACATCATTGATAGCATTCTGTATTTTCTTTGTTTCGGAAAGGTTATTCCAAACATTACAGCATTAATGCAATGGAACTAACTATCTTGAATTACTCAATTTCTAACAACAGCATGAAACAAAAAAGCTCTGATTGCCTTGATGCCGCTTTCACAAGGCACATTTAATATTGAGGTATTTCATTCATGGCTGGTGCCGAAATTTGATGCGAGTCGCAGAAAAACTCCGCTCCCGGTAACACGATGCCCAACGTAAGCCGGCGCGCGTGTGCCATTGGTGCATCTGACACCAATCACAACAGCACCAACGAAAACCCCACACGCAGCCAATTGTTCATTCACAAAAGTGTATTTTCCGGCAATGAAAAAAAAAAAATACACCCATTGCCAAAAGCATCAAACATTCCGAGGAGACATGAGAATGTTCCAAGAAATGACTCCGCAACCAACGCGCTTTGCTTACGTACAAACTGCCCCATCAGTACTTCCGACCGTTCGGCTCGGTGTCTCGGTGTTAGCTTTCCGCCCAGAGCACGAAACGCAATCCGGAAGTGGCGGGCCGCTTGGAGCCGTGCGTTAATTTGTGCAGCGCTTGGCACACGAGGGCACCACCGGGCACACCACCGACTCAGCAGAACGGAAGAAGCGAAACATTATTTATAGAGGACGGTTCGGTGCATATTGCTGACGCGTTGTTGCCGCTAGCGTAGGATTTACGCACGGCCGCCACCATCAACAGGTGTCGAAACATTCAGTCAGCGAAATCGAACGCCACCGAAGTTTTGGCGTGCGCTGCGGAAGTGTTTGTGCTCGTGTACTCCGGGTGCTAAGTGAGTCAACCTACGCGAGGGGTAATCGGAAACCGTTCACTGATTTTTAGTGCCTCATCGTCGGAGGTGTCGGGAGTTTTTTCAGAAGCTAAAAATCAATCAGAAAAGCGCCACGAAGCCACTGATTTTTCACATATTTTTATATTTTCAGCTGTTTTTTGTTGTTGGTGGATTAGTATTTTAAGTGTCTTAATCTACCCTGCACATATCAAATCACAATCGTCAAATCCAAGTTGTGTGCCGAATTTCAAATAATACAAGCTTCCTTCCGTTTTCATGGTTCGTAATGTATGCGCCATATGTGATATTCTTTTTTTTTTCTTGGTCTAAAGCACACCGTCCTGTCAATTATGTAAATAAAACGTTGCAGAACATACCTGAGTATCGGGTGGCTCGGTACGGGCGAATGTAGGAATTGGTGAGCTACGCTGCAGCTCGGAACATCTCTGCAAATAAATCAACGACAGCGACATGCGTTAAGTTCGATTGGATTCATTGAATATAGTTCAAATAGGATGAGATGCAGGATGAGGTGGTTTGATAGGAACACATTCGAAATGCAAATTAAGATTGAAAACAGTTTTCTAAAATATGCAACGAACTTTAGACGGAAGCAGAAATGGTTCCGCGTATGAAGATCGACGAAAAGTTTGCAGATCCGGTTCGAAGGACCGGAAATCGTTACAATGAAAAGACTAATTCTCACTTGGGGTACCTTATTCGACTTACGTGGTGTTTCTACATATTCAAACACCTGTGTTGCCTCGTCTGAATCTCTTTTTAATGCTTAAGTATTCATTTTCTAGGTGTCTACTACTTGTACCACTTTGAGCTTCGAAATGAAACTCTAGTTTTTAATATTTTTCAACATTTCAAAAACAATTGTTCTGATCATTTTTTGGAACCCGATTTATCCATTCTTGGAATCCAGCTATCTCCTAAAACTGTATTAGAATTTAAAAGATTATGCAAAATTAGATTATGAGTACGATTAAAGGATATTTTGAAAAGCCGAAGAAACAACTCAACTCAAATAAATCATACACTAAACAATTTAATACTACGTTTTAAGTATAGTTTACACTGAGTTCACACATATGAAAGAATAGCATATCCTTGCAATTACATTTGAATAAACAAGGCGAACACAGCTATGAAATCGTATGCAGTGTTTTCAATATCATTTACGATTGGGTATCCGTGTCAAACAACACGCTGGAAATAACAGCAAATGGCCACGATATTTGCTATTGTTGAGTTAATTAGCAGTCATCAATTACCATAACCGAGAGCACATCACTGCAGGCAAGCGAGAAGCCTTGTCTTGAGGGTGAAACAACACAAGACAGCTCCCAGTATCGCTCGATCGGCTGCTCCCAGCAAGAACGACGCTTATAATTATGCAAGCAAACGTGCTCGGCCATAACAAGCCGGGGCACGCACCGGCCGTGGATCAAATGCATCCGTCCCGCGACCCACCACTCCATCCGCTCACCCCGCCACTGTCACATTTATGAGTCAATTCATCTTTTCTTCATTTAGTTTCTTCAGCCTGGCCTGCCGTCCGCCGAGGAGGCGCTCGTTTCAAAGGCCGCCCCGATGCGGACGGGTGGACGGGACCCGGGGTAACTTCATGATCAAATAACTGGCGCAACTGGTGTTATTTTTAGAGCGACATCATTCATTTCGTGCGACACTTTTCGACATTGTTCTTGGTCGTGCCGGTGCCGGCGCTGCGTGGCGTGGCGTTTGCTTGCGCCCAGGGGATCAGGCATGGAAAGCGATACCGATCGGGGCACGGTTGTGAGAATGATGCGCTTCGCCACGCCACGTTTGCCGATGCCGTTTCGTGACAGCATCATTAAACCACGATGCGCAGCGGCACGGCCGGGCAAACAAGGGAAAAGGTCGAATCAATTTTTACCGTCTTATCGGTTGATGTAATCGGCGGTGGTGGTGTTGATGAAAGTAGAAAGAAATAGCAAACAAAACGGGTGACTGACTATGGCGCCGATGTAAAGTACCGCTGTGTGTTGTTTGCCTTTTTTAAAATATGACGATATTGTGCCGTGGAATCCCTATTTTTTCCATTTTGAGTCACTTTTAAACGACGAATAAAGTCTTGTTTAATATACAACTTCTAAAGCTCCAACGCAAGCTACCAAGGGCATTTTATCAATTAAAAAAGTAAAATTAACACTTCTATTTCGATCCATTTTTGAGAAATTATTGGTAAAAAATAGGTAAAAATGGGCTCTAGGTAAAAATCAAGGAAAGGTATTTGTTCGACTTCAAAATAAATGCTTAGACAGTTACCACCGTGATTTGCTTCGTGGACTTACCACAGTGAAGCACGATTTTGACATCTGTCAAATCATCTAGCCAATCGATCGGGTCTGCGATAGGTCAAAAGGCAAAAAATAAATTTCCGCAACCTCAAAGAAAGCGACTGCCTTTGCAGTTAGGTGTAGCTCAGCTTTTTTGTTCATACTATCCAGCAAATGGTGTCTTACACCAATATAAGCAACACAATACACTAACAACATTGCGTGGTTGTCAGAAGACCTGGCTTGAACATTTTCATACCTGATTTTGATTCGAATTATTATCAATTGATATATACTAAAAGATGTTGTTGGGAATCCTAGACGTAAACCTCTATCTGGACCGTAACGATCTACCTATCTACGAGAAGCTCGTTACAACTTAAACACGGTGCAACCGAAAAGTATCGATCGTTCTGGTCCCAGCCAGACTTAAAAGTTTTTTTTACACTTCAGACCTTCATCAAAAAGATGGAGATCAAAAATCGATACGCGTTCACAGTGATCACAGGAGATCGCAGTGCCACCAAATTAATGGGCTAATCTGACGTATGAGCCTGCAATGAGTACTTCCAGCACCTTGTTTATTATGATTTACACTGCTTGTTTTGTAGGAGTTTAAGGACCCTTACAGCCTAAAACCACTCTACTGTGCTATAGTGCGGCCGTCATTATAACTTGCTAGTCTACTATGGACACCAACTCAGCAATATAGAATGGAAAGAGTAGAACCTGCACAGAGACGTCGCTATACTTACATACGAGATCATTGGTATGTCGCGGCTCTGGGAGACGATGGCTTCGGTCTGGCAGGTACCCTCTGGGCCGAAGAAAGCGGCCACCCCGTCACAGATCATCTCGGTAATGACGCGCGTCGCGACGACCGTTTCGCCGCGCGTATCGTTCCAGCGCAGGGCGAGCGTCACGTTCGGCAGCAGGTCCGGATCGTTGTTGATCTCGTCGAGGGCCATCGTCAACGCGCCCGAGATCGTGAGGCCCTGCTTCTCGATCAGATCACCCTTGACCGCGGTCAGGTAGCCGAGCGTCAGCACCGTCCGGTTGTTGCGGAACTTCTGGTGCGGCGAGTTCTCCGGCATCTTCGTGATGTACGATCCGGA
>KZ069525.1:42323-63021 GCA_002091845.1 Anopheles cracens
ATAGGGATCATGGTAGAGCGGCAGGGCGGCAGACGCGGACGCCTCAGCCGCGCCCGGACTGCCGGGACTTCCGCCGGTACCGCTCGGGGAGAGACCGACACCGACGCCGCCATTCGGGCCGGGAATCAGGGCCACCGCGGTCGGCGCATGGCCGAACGCCACCGAGAGCAGTGCAAGCAGTAGGACGGGCCAACGCGTCATGGCCCCCTCGAATGGGGCCGATCAGCGCGACTCCAACCGATTTCGAACACCGGCTGCGGAAGAGAACAACAGAGAAAAGCGGTTAAATATTTACATGATCTGCAGCTGAAACAAACTTTCAAATTATAAATATATCAGATTGTACACGAATCATAGCGGCCTATTAGTAAACTACATCACTGAATCCTTGCTTTAATAGCGCCATCTATCGGCAAATAACTTTATCATCAAATGCTTAAGATTCTTGTACATTTTTTTCATCGGACTTAGTGATAGATGGAACCTTTATGGATACATTTTTACCTATTTCTTCGTTCTATGATGAGCTTAGCGTTACATTTGGTCAAACTCAATGCTTAATATTGCTCGTTATCAATATACAATGTAAGTTGTGTCTTAATTATTGATAAGTTTCATTACCAGCTCAGCATAAATCAGTTTTTTTCTCGAACGACTTTGTGGTTCTAATGATTGTGTAGTTTTCCCCACAGCAGACACCATCATCCTCTGGCTGGGAATACACGAGTTATACCATTCCAGGAAACGGCTTCAATTTTACGCTGCATCGACCAGAGATCGTAGCATGCTGCTGTGTCGCATTTGATTCCCACAATGGAGCACATCTCCGTAGTACGTTCTTCCAAAACACCCACCCGAAATGTCTGCCTAACTTGGTCTCAGAGGTAATCAAAACCTTGGCATACGGGGTAAAGAGCCAGCTTGGTCGTGGCATATTGCAAACCGCACCGTTACCTGGGGCGGCAAATAAGCAAATGAAATCACCGTCGCATGAAGAAATACGCTTTCCACCCGTGCACTCATGCATCTAATTATGTTACGTTGCTTAATAACCGTCAAGCGGTGGTCCGTCGGGATGAACGACACATCAGAAACGCCCCCTACAGCAAAAGATCTTTCGGTGGGAATCATAATTAAACAGCTTCCATGTCAACTTGTTGCATTGCGACTGCTATTTTCCCTATGCCATTGAAAAGTGTGTGAAGGGTTGGGAACAGTATGCGATCTTGAACATGATCAAAAAATTTAAAATTACTTTGTTTTGTGTACATAAAATGTATCTTTTTTAACGAAAGTATTCTTTAATTGCAATGTAACTAGAGGAAGAATACGTTAATACAGCTTTTGTGATACAAATTGCATACTTTCGGGCTGTTATCTCAAATTTGCAGCAAAAAAAAAGCATGCAATGCTTATTATACCAAGGCTTTTCTAAAGTTTAATGTAATTGTTCGATTAACGCTTTACTTGTCAGTTTAATCAACATTTCCCGCTGGATAATTGCAGTGAGCAGTTACTCCAGTGATGAAATATCAATAAGCCATTTTTACCTACACTTGTACTAAAATCGAACCGTGTGTAAAGGTTTAAAAATGATATCGAAGATTTGTACTAAAACTTCAGCCGAAACCATGCGAAATGCAAAGTGTCACGCTGACACAAAAGATACTTTAATATTTGTTCACTCGGCACGTTTTAGTACAACATTTAGTACATACTTTTGCAAATCAATTCAGCATGTAGTACACAATTGTAGATGAGTTATTCTTGAACATTAAAACAGCCCAATGACAACGGTTAAGGGGCATTAACAAAGAGTTCGTTAAGGTGATACATCTTCCATAAAGTATGCAATACGCATGGCATAATACTTTCTAGATGTGAATTTCTCATGATGCTTGCTGGTTAAATGGCGCTTAGTACAAAAAAGCAACCGTTCAAAATCGCAAGCTTAGCAAAAACGTTAATTTATTACTTTAGAAATTGTCAAGCCTATTCCTACGGGCGAAAGTGAACGGTAGCAAAGATTCAGAATTATCATACAGTAATAGAATAGAATAGATAGAATAATATAATCTAGATAACAATAGAAACCAGATAATAGAATAGACATTATAATTAAGACTCCATCTACAAACCTCTTTAACGCAATAAATCATTTAAAAAAGAACCCACTCAATGTCACTTATCAATCAACAGGTTCCAACCAAACGCATAACAACCCTGACGCCAGCGGGAACCGAAAACTATCCTCCACCTGCCAGCGGCATACGGCCCTCCACCCTCCCCAACAATTATTGGCCCGCCCGGAATCAACACGCCAAATGGATTCGCGTGCAGCGCGTAGCATCAGGGCCGGGATGATGCTGTGCCGGCCCGAGATTGGGTGGGTAGCTGACTGGTTGCCGGCGTCACGTGCCCGCTGATTATTGGATCATATGTGCGGTGGAACTGGCGACAGCTGCAGCTGCAACAAATGTGTCACGCGGACCACTCCCGCCCCTCCCTTTCTCGGTGTGCGTCCGCGGAACGCGCGTGAATTTTCATCACCCCAAAATGCAGTTCCACCAGCGCCCACGAGGCACACGGTGCGCGTTAGCGTTATCGTCGGTGTATTACGTGACTTTCGTCGAAATGTGTGCACCTCCTGTCGCTGACGCTGGGAAACCCTACACCCCATTGGTAGGTACTCGTGCAAAATAATTTACGCAACCGGGGAACACATTTGTTACGTATTTCATGGAATGAAATATGAAATTCTTTAATAATAATTGGCGCATATTTTCAAAAACGTAGGTTACGCGATTGAAAGAAACTGTTAGTCTCTCATTCTTACAGGCAACAATTTGAGATGTTGATGATAAAACAATTGAACAAACTTATCTCAGGAAGAAAACAAAGAGCCAGTATATTTTTCCAAAAAATCTAACCGCACAGCGATTCAACCCAATAAACGCTCTTTTCGGCATGAACCGACTTCAAAACTCCAATCAAAACTTTTGATGACCTTTGGCCCATCGCATCCCATCCTGCCAACCCATCCCCGCAATGAGTTGGCTCATTGGGCAAATCGATTATGAAACTCATAACCGATTCGCAGCGATTCGGATCACATTCCACGACGCTGGAGCCGATGGTGAAATACTAAAAGCGGAAGTGGGCAGAGTGGTTGTAATGAAACGAGTAATGCTGGGCCCAAAACATTCAGTGGTGAAATGATGATAAATACCAGAACAGGGCCTGGAAATTGGAAAAGGATTTGCCCCTTTTTCGTGCCCATTTAATCCACTTTGCGGCCCCGTTTTCGCGGATCATACGCGGGAAAGGAACCATTTCATTGCCTTGCGCCGTCATCCATCGAGACGCCCGGGGCAGACGGTGATGCGCCGCTAATAATTAATGATGGGTTCAATTACGAGCGCGAGATGCGATTATGCAAATTCTGTGGCAAGCGAAAGCATTGCCCGCGTATCCAAGCGAAATCCTTTAAGCCTACTGGGTAGCTTTCTGTGGGAGCGAGCGAGAAAAGCGCCTTCAAAAGTCTTCAAACGGCAAAACCGTTTGTGTAAACGTACGCTTTCTCTAAATAGGGTTGGGATTGATGTTTGCCGTTTGATACCCGAACGCGAAAATAATCACAATCATATGTGCGGGCGAGTGGAAGCGTATCCTGCAGCAGTGTTTTGATGTGTTTGTTCTAAGCTTGAACTTCTAACGCCCTCTGCGTCAGTAGGCAGCATGTTTTGATGGTGTGGGTTGAATTCGAAATACTTTTAAAAGCCCCCCAGCTCTCAGCCCAAAATTGTTGTCGAAACGCATATTTAGGGCAGGGCTTATTAATCACTTAGTACGATTAATTACTAAGAAAATCAGAGCTTCAATATTAGTCCAACTGAGCAAATATTGGCAGCTACATTCTTCGCTCCCCGTTCGCACCACGCCTACGCCGACGTTTAGTATAAACAAAATCATGGAAAACATTGCCCCTCCACACAGCACACGGAGGCGCAAAATACTCCCATTCATTACCCTCGGTATCGGCAAAATAAACACGTTCTGGGAGCAACGTTTTCGGCATCGCCATTTGCCTTGACCTCGCGACCCCGAGTCGACGAGAACGCGCGGAAGCGTTTGTTAAGAAGGCCAGGAAATTCCCAATCCCGGCAGGGATCGGCCCTTCGCAGATATTGAAAGCTTGAAGACACCGGACCCGAAATCAAACCCCAGACCCAACGACGCGGCGGTTATCGAATTTCGCGTTTGTTCCGGTGACATTTTGCGCGCGCCCGTTTTGAACAGCCGGTCGCCTAGGATACGCCGCCCACTGGCTG
This sequence comes from Anopheles cracens, assembly GCA_002091845.1. Lineage (NCBI taxonomy): Eukaryota > Metazoa > Arthropoda > Insecta > Diptera > Culicidae > Anopheles > Anopheles cracens. The sequence goes on from KZ069525.1 coordinate 46,655, forward strand.
CTAGGTTCGATCTAGTTTACACTAATGAAGAAACGCTTGTTGCGGGGTTCGACGGGATATAGCCTTTCTGGAATATGAAAGAGAACGTTAATGGGAGACAACAAAAGCTTAGTGCACGTTATACAGCGATGTTGGTATGAGTGTACATTAAGGCACAGGTGTGAGGCTGGTGTGGATGAACCTGAGCGTGAGTAACGTCAAGTTAAAGAGAATATTCTACAGTAATTTGGAGTGGACAAGATAATGGTGCAAGACAGTTGGATATTATTCTAGAGTTCTTAACGCGCCTATTGAGCACTGCCTATAAAAACGATCCTATGAGGAACATGCTTATTAATCACTGTTTGTTCTAGAATAAGACGTATACGGAAAGAACGTTAGTAGTTTTGGTCTTGGAACGACATATTGTCGTCTGACAAATGGTAGACCGGTCGTCCAACATATCGTTGTCGCTTGTACTACATGACATTTCCTTAGATCCTGGAGGTAGTGCGTAAAAACCAGATGACTGATAGTTGAGACACTGACTGTATGCACAGGTGCGTGAGGAACCTTTCGGACTTGATGGGGAGTAAACTAGCTTGTCGTTATGTCGTACTGCCAGTTATGATCCTCTATCTAGTCGATTGAACTTATATTTGTATCTACATTCCAATCCCTTAACAATTAAACCCATTGCCAAAAAAACATCCAGAATTTAGTTCCTACCTAGAAATGCTGTATTGTGTAGAACTTAACAACTTGACTACTATGTCGCAGTGAAGGACAAGCACACTGTAAGACACTGCAAGTATGTCGGTTGTAATTTTGTAAATCTCCATAAACGATAACAGCGGGCTTGTGCCCGTGACCACGAAATACACCTATCTCAGACACCCTCGAGTTCGTCAATGACCCCGAAATTCTTCGAAACACTCACACGCTTGGGGGAAGGAAGCTCGTCACCATCGTCTCGCCCACCCGAATGTCGGAGGTTCTCACCCGGACGTGAACACACGCAAGATAAACGGCAACAACGATAACGACGACGACGACAACAACATCCCGTGACGTAGAACCGCGGACGAAAGATGAAAACCGGATTTATAAAAATAGCATTTCCTCTGCATTAAAACAAAAAAAAAAAAACAAATCACACGAACGGGTCTCGTCGTTCCTGTTTATTGGATTTCGCTCTTCGTTCGTGCCAAATTTATCGTTCGAAAAAAACTGATCGCGACTGTTTGGTATGCGTGTATGCGTTTCATTGTTTGCGTTGCGCCACAAAAAAAAAACGCGAGTCACGTTGGACTTTGAATGCAAAAATCAAAAACAGAACGCTTCTAAGGACAATTAACGAACGATGCGTCGATGTGTGAGGGAAAAGTGTTGTGTACGATATGTACATTCGAAAACGCGCCGCAGTTTTGAATTGCCCAGGAGATGTCAAAGGCAAAGACAGGAAATATGTGGAAATATACGAACATAACTACCATAAGTCTCTTTTCTTTACATCACACAAAGAAACAAAGGAAAGGAAACCTGACAAACATTATTTTCTTTTAATTATAACCTCCACAGCTATTAATTTTATCAACGTGAGTGTTCTGAAGGCAAAAAAGAAAAGGAAACAAATTAAAGTCAACCTTGATGTGCTCAAGCTAGCATGTTTGCAAAGAAGTCTGCGTCAGACGATCATCAGTCCTCGGTGACTTCGTTTGGCATAATAGACTAATCTATTATTTACAGCCTATTTAAAGCAAATATTAAAAGTCATACAAATGTTATATGAGACTTAAATCAATTTATTAGCTTCTTTTAATATTTACTGACGTTAAAGCTCCTCAAAATTGTTGGATGCACAACAAGAATAAGCACAATCGCCCTCTTTGTGTTGTGTGTGTGTTATGATTCGCTCTGTATAATACCAATTAAAACGTTACCAACAACAAACAGCCACTTTTCTTGTCAAACTAGTTACACTTCTAATTACGCGGCCATGTTGCAAGTTTGTCAGCGCACCGTTTCATTTCAATGCGTGCACATATCAACATGAGCTGCACGAACCACGCACACATCAATCACTTTCGACTCCGCACCGTTCACTTTAGGGTCTGCGCTCTGCTGCGCGAGTTATGCAAATGGGGCACCTCTCCTCACCGCTCAGGCCCACACTTCATCGCCTCCCCCATTCGCCTTGAGCTTACATTTCACCAGCATTTCTTATTCTTTTGACAAAATTCCATGCACGCTCCGCGCACCATTGTCCGCCGGTCACCGATCGGGCCGCGATCGGATCGGGAAATACTTTTGTGGCCCACGGCCGTGTCGATGACAGGAATATGAAATGAAGGTACGCTCTGGTGCTCGGTACGCTGGCGCTAAAAATATCGGCCATGTCCAGTGACGTCCGGTTACGACGCAGCGCGCTCTTTGGTTTGTATCTGTTTGCGCTCATTTCAGGACTAGTGTATCGTAGCAACCGCGCCGCTATGCTGAGCTGCTCTACAAGCTAAGGAAGTCATCAGAACTGTGTTTGATTGGAGAACTTCAGAATTGGAGATCAAAACTAAACTCCGAATATCTGCCATTAACGTATAAAGATTATGATCAGTTCGATATATCAAATTGACGAATATATCTGCAATTAATATCTTCAATATGTGTTATGTATCCTGGGAATGAAACTATGCTTTCCATACCAACAATCAGCGATTGTTACCTCTGCATGTGGTTCTTATTGAAGCCTAATAGTCATAGTTCATAGTAACGAGTGAATTTGTGGTAAACAAGGCGGTTAACTCGCAGACAAATCTACTTATTTGATGATACTTAACCGTTAGTTAACTACAATAGTCTGATATTTTGCTTTTACGATAGTTTTGCGATAGTTACGATTAAGCTCTAGAAAATATAAAAGAATGTGATGAGAAATTACAAGGTTTCATTAACAATTGTCACAATTGTATACATAACAAAACATAAGAAATGCATAAGTGTATTACAGAGCATAAGAGAATATCGATCAAAGTTTTCATCTCCTCTTTGACCCAATTAGTTGTAATTATTGACCCGTGTTCTCGTATGAATTTGGCATCCCTGATCTGAAGAATTATTTGAAAATAATCACTAAATGCTACTTACAAAAAATAAAATATTAAAATGACTAAAACATAAAAGTAGCTCTCCGTTTCTTCATACTAGATCTGTGAAATCAACAAACACGCGTACCGCAAGCCAATAATTACATTCGCATGCGTGTAATCTCGCACATGAAAGAAATGCATCACTTTTGAGGCACGCCGTTAGCTCAACGTTGCCGCGTTCCAGCAAAAAACACGGCTCACGCGCTTTACATCGAGCCGAGCCCCGCGTCTCATGATCGTGCGTTGCAGTTTACGGAGGGGGGAGGCACACAACAAAAGATTCCCATCATCGCTAAACGTTAATCATCCGGGCACGACGAAGACGACGACGACACAGGCGTTGGAGGACACAACCGACGGGTGGTTGCTGGGCATGATATATTGTAAATCGGCCGTTTCATTCCCTCGCACGGTCTGTCTCTCACAACCGCCGGCATCCATCCAATCTACAATCTTCGACAAAATGGAGTACTGCCGACCGGGGTCGGGAGGGACGAACACAAACCCGACAAACAGTATCAGTAAATAAATAAATATTATTTTTCGTTCTAAAAATAGCCGCTTGAGCACACACACACACACACACACACACACGCCGAAACCGCCCCGTCGTGACTACCGGATCAACCGGTTGGCGAGTGGCACCGCATGATGGATGGAACGAGATCGACGCACTTCGTGTTTCGATTCTCTTTTCCTGGGCCTGCTCCATGACGCGATCATGTTATTTTTTCCCTCCATTTGTTCACCCCAACCGGTGTGTGTGCCCTCCGAAAGCTTTTCAAAAGTACGGACAGTCGGAGAGCCAGTTCCAGCAGCTAGCTCGCTCGCTCGTTCGTGCACGCGCCCTCGGGGACAGCGGTTGCGAACGTTGTGAGAGCCCGCCCTGTTGAGGAGTTGATGTTTACAGAAGTTTGAAAACGAAAATCGAAACAAAGCAACAATCCCTAGCGTTTTCTCTGATAACATATCGGAGTAGCAGAGAGATTTCATTCAAACATTCCGGATCAAATCTGATTTATTGAGATAACAACCTCCAATATATAATAACTCCAAGTTTATGTTTTACAAGGCCCGTTTTTTCAATGAGTCTTTTATGAGAAGTCTATTACCGGACTCTTAGTTAGGACTACCCGCAAAGCAGTTGAATCACATCTGGCATAAACTGGGGACTTCCTTTGTACTTTAACTCAACTTCCGAAGTCTGGAAGTCGATAACATGTCAACTGAACTGAGTTGTGAGCCAACTCTTTGCATAGCTGGTAAGCTCCACAAGACCCAGGATCGCCAGGTTGTCACAACTGTGCCGTGTCACCTCCGACATAAATTATCAATCTGAACGTCAAACCGCTGATGAGTACTTTCATAATCTCAGCAGCTAATCATCCGATAGTATTCACCAGATGGTCCTTTGGGATGATCCTCTCCTCGGTACACATAAACCAAGTCCATCATTACTAAAGTTAGTTTAGATTCATCAAAACAAGCAATAGCGCACCGTTCTCTGCAGTTCGACTGCTCTTAGACGTCCTAATGCTATTTCCGGTGTCTGCGGAAACCAGCTTAGAGACAAGATATGTTCCAAGTGGTAGCAATGTTCCACTGCTTCAAGATTCTTCACGAATATATTAAGAGTATGATCGTTCTGTAGTTAGATATAACAGAGATAACAATGTATAGTTATGCAGGTACAATATATTACGAAAAGATAGTGGATCCTGGAACGGGTAACTAAAATAAAGTCCAAAAATGTAAAAAAAAACTGCTGAAATCTTGCGTCATCACAGTTCATCCCAGGATCTTCGTTTCAACATGTGGTTTAATAGCGGACACGCAACCCTCAGACACTGGCTCCATCACCAACTCCGCCTCTACAACTAATATTGGCCATACACTGACTCACACACACACACACCCGAGGTACTTCCAATCAACTTTACACCAAACATGTCGCTCAGCAACGGTACCCGACACGTCTCCTCTTAGCATACCGCCTGCTCTCTTCTACGGCGTGTGCACGGTGCTATCGAGCAGTTCAATTTATTCTGACGAGCTGCGAATGAGCACTACATTGCAGTGCGTTCTTCAACTTCCGTAGCACCAACATGGTGTGCTGCAGCGGCTCCCCGAATGCCTCTGGTGAATTTCTCGTGGGACTTGACCCGAGCGATGCTCGGGAGCACGTTCAGCAACCACCACCGCAGTGCCTTTGCGGCGGCCTGTGGGATCGCCCAATCCCAGACTTCAATCAAAGCGTCTGCCCGTCTCGCTTCTGCTCCCAGGCAGAATTCCCTCCTCGCAAGCCCGGGCCAAGCCAGCCCCCCGACTCAGCCGCAAACGAAACGTGTCGCACGACGGAAGGGCCCGCGCGCAGGGCTAGTGGGGGAAGTAGATAATTTATTAAAAGTGTGTCTATTTTTAGACCGCCGATATCGTATAAATAACTGGCCTTGGATTGTGGGGGCAACCGTTGCGTGCGAGGAGGCACGCTGCGATCGTCGACACACACGCGCACACACACACACACCACATGTCGCCGGCGTTGGGCCGCCGGTGCGATCGCGGCGCGTTCTAGCTTGCCGTCTCCCATGACTTCCCGTAACCCTGGCATTGCACCGGCACCGATGATACCGGCTTCATGAATGGTGCGGCTGTTTGGTTGCCTTGTCGCAAACGGCGTGCCACACTGCAGCCGGTTCGAGCGTGATAGATCGAGATTTTTTTCCTTCTTTTTCTATTGCCCTCCCCACAATGTCCAGAAGAAGAATGCGCTTGCATTGCACTGCGCTGCACAAACACCCTCCCCGATGGAGTAGTGCGCGAGTGAATGAAGCAATGTGCTTGGAAGGCATCTTTCGCTTGCATTTCAATCCAATCAAACTTGTTCTAGGCCGATTGCAGCCAATGAAATTCATCTGGGTTGAGTTCAGCTAACTTGAAGGAATGGGGTATGGACATCTGGAACTGATTAAGCAGAATTGCACCAATGTTTTGTATTACTAACACTGCACCCAACAAGTCTTTTGAGTCGATGTAGATGAGCTTCGGTAGTGCATCGTGCGAATCATAAATTGAAGCTTGCTTATGCCCCACGTTAACCATAAAACTTTAAAGATCAAATCTTCTGCGATACAAAATTCGAGCAGTTGACAGATGGCACAATGGTATGTTGCGCTGGACATTACAGGTCAAACAAAAGATGAGACAAATTTTACCATCGGAACCACAACCATTCTTAATGTGTCTTTACCCCCTCAGGCATTTTAAAACTTGACACTGTGGAGCTTGTAACAACTAAATCGTCTTACTTTGTCTAAAACGAACAAATTTGTCACCTTCCTGTCAGCTTCCATGAGCCAGCAACGAACGAGTTTCAACTCGAACGAGTGTCACTAAAACTTTAATGATCTATATAATCTGAATTTAAGAAAATGGATTCTATTGAACAATAACTCAACCAGCTATATCTTCGATCACCATCCAGTTGCATGGAAAACTCCATATAAGACCAAATGAAACAAACAGAAAAGGCAATCTCCATTCCGTTCCTACTTTGGTCGACGCGATTGTTTATCACCGTGTCAATGCATTCGTTCTACGCTCAAAAATTAGTCTGATCGTGTTGCTACTCGATAGTTGACCCCGCCTTCAAACGATGTGCAGCACAACCGGGCGACCCTTTTGCCCGCCTGCAGGCACAAGAGGTATCGACGGTACGAATTGCGTCGTACTCGAAATTAAATTGTCAATCGACCTATCGCCCACCCGGCGCAAACACGACGCACACCAATCCCGATCTCCAAAATGCGACCAAAATGCTGGCAGCCGACACTAATTGCCCACGATGGGGGAAAGGCGTGCGCATATGAAGCTTTTTTGGGAGAACCGTTTTTGAATGAAAATGAAAATTAGTGCAAACATCACCCAGACCCCGGCCACGGCTGGAATCGTTTGAGTTGGGTTCCAGATGAGTTTTAGCCACTGTGAACAGACGCCGGACACGGCGAAACTGAACACCGACAAGGAAATAGAACCGTCATCGGGCGCGTGAGCACTATTGAATCAATCATTGGATCATCGATGGTGGAGGAGATGTTGCTGAGTGATGCTGCTGCCACCTCCCTACGTGTCAGGGGTTTTATTCAATAAAGCGTTTTCATGTGAACGAAGCGGACGTAGAAGCGAAAAAGCTGGCAGTTCGTACTACCTGTTGATGAACGGTGGCAGCCTGCCGTCTACTTCCACTCCATTACGCTTCGGTTGAAAACTGTATTAATTAAGCATATTGCACAGTGCACGAACGGTAGAGTCAAAAAGGTGCATTTCCGAGTGTAGATACGAATAGAGATATTTAATTACAGCCCACGATACGTTCTATTTAAACCACTTCACTGTCGGGATCATAGTACGCCAGCACAAGGCACCACAATGCTCTGTGTTAAACCCGTGCTCGAAATGAGTTTCTGCTTGTTTACTACCTTGTTTTACGAAGGGTTTTCGTCGGTAAAAGCTCGTTTTCAAATTTTCGGTACGCGGTAATCCTACTCCGCTGAAATTCCTTCCAATCCGCTAACAAAAGGCAACACACTAAGCCGCCTTTCTGCATTTTCGGACTGAAAATGCCGATGCGTGTTGACAGTGGTTACAATTTGCGACTAGCAAGATTAATTTGGCGAATCGCGGATAACGCTGCCGGCGGCAGTAAAGGCACAAGGTTGAAACTATTTCAGATTTTTCAGGCGTTCGCATGAGCGCATGGAAATCCTTTCATCCATACTTAGCCTTGTTGAAATAGAACGAATTTAGACAACAGAATCAATGGTATACAAAGCTAAAACTATAAATAATTTAAAGCAAAGTAAACACTACGATATTTGAAACATAAAATCGCATGCCCAATACAGTCTGGTTCATAACAGTAGCACCACTCGTTTTTCGGTATTTTCTGATAAAAACTAGTACTCTTAGCTCAACGAATTAACTAACTTTAATGCTCGATAGCTATATCCTTTCGTATTTATTTAATTATAATATTATATTGTTTTGATAATTGACTCTGCAGTCTTCATGCTCAGGATAGTATTGCGCATGAAGATAGATTGTTTTCTTGAAATAGCTATAGCTATAGCTGTCAACCATAATATGTTGTTGAGCTTAAATGTGTAATTAAATTCCATTTTGTTTCACTATTAATGTTTTATATTGGATGTAGTTTACATCAGAATGTTTGAAACACTGGAAAAAACACAATTAAAATATTCCAGCAATTTTTCAACTATTATTAACATTCTACGTGTGATGTTATAGTCATGAACAGCACTGTACAAATATACAAGAAGACTGTGCACGGGGTGGATCCAATTTCGTAAGCTATTATAATTTCTCCCGAGATTCTTTTTATAACCCTTTCGACACCCTGCTGTCACTCACTCCAGGGCACCTTTGACTGCAGGGGTCGCTTCCCTTTTTCATTTTAGATAACTTTTTAATAAAAGCGAAATACTTGAATACAAACAATTGAATGAATTGCTAAAAACTATATTTGCTAGATCTGTTTAATTCGATGTCTTTTATGATTCCGTAGTTCACCAACATTTATTCAATCTTGTAAGATGTACATCCTATCATTTTAATAAACTGCAAGTTGCACATTTGAGTAAAACTGTATTCTATACCTATTTCCAACGTCCATAGGACACAGCTGTATCTGATGCTCGAAGAGTTACTTCTCCCATGTGCAAGCAACCTTCCACCATGCAAACCGGCGCAAGCAATCCTTCCAACAACGATAACAAAAACCGCCCAGCATCGTGATCATCGTAATAAATCGATTCTCCTGTACAGCGCGAAATCAAATGGAAAAAAGGAGATGGTGAAAGAAATTGATGCAACCGTGTTCGCATCGTTCATTTCCGGTGGAAACCGGAACAGGTGATTTGCCGTTCGCATACATGCGGGGGCAAGCTGATCCAGTACCTTCAAAGCAAATTGAATCCATCGTTTGCTTGCTGGCAGACAGACGCTTGATGTATTCAATCCTGCCCACCGTTGATTGCCCCGAGCACTTGCCGGGATCGGTCAGGGCATGTGAAGGAAGCATCTTGCGAAGCATCTTCCAAAAAACCACAATGTAACGCACCATGTGGAAGTAGGAGCCCAGCAAAATGGTACGCGAATGTAATCTTCTGCAACGTTATCTTCGCCCGCATGGAAGCTTTATCCCATGTGGGTGAAATTTTAAAAAAAGTCCGTTCCCCTTTTAGGTCATGCTTTTTTGCAAGGTTTTTTTTCAAATTCTTTAAGCACATACTGCGGCTTTGCCGCGGAGCTGGGATCTTTCTCCTTTTGCCAAAGCTCTTTTTCCAAAGGCTGCTTCCAGCGTATGCAAAAATGGAAATTCGTATCCATCCAAACGGCGTACGTTGCACCACGCGGACCGTATCTCGCTCGGAAGCATGAATGGAATTCATTAAACTCGATCAACTGCAATGCATCGATGCTGTGGTGTGGGACGTTAGGTTGATGGATTGGGTTCGCTCGCTTTCGAACCGTTTTATTTTCCAGCCCACTCCAGTTTCGTCCTTGGATTTTTTTCTTCTCTGCAACATCCGATGAATGCATCTGCTGCAGTTTTCAACGCATTTTGCGAAACTGTATGTGAGCGGCGAATATATCATTACAGGGTGTTTGTGTGGTGTGTGTATCACCGTTTTTATCTTGCTCTCGTGTAACGAATTCATTTCACATGAAGAGTTTCTGGTTAGGGGTTGTTGTTTGAAAATTGAAACGCCTTTTTTATCACTATTATCACATGCAAATCGGTCAAGGGCCTGTTGAGGTTTCAAGTGTTTGGTGTGTTCGTTCAAGTGTCCGCGTTTCACTGCGGAGATGTTAAAATATGATCTTTTTTCCTGTTGTTTACTCCGCCTTCTACGTCAATGTATGTTGTATAGAAATTGATGCTTGTATAGGAAAAATTGGTATGCCTAGGTAAATGTGCAATTTGATTGCGATAACAGTTTGCTATCATCATTACATTTGAAAAGTTAATTTTCTTATGTTGTCACCTGTCATCGAAAGAAAAAATGACAACAGTCTACATTTGCAACCTTAAACTTTATAAAGTAGTTTATATCCGTTTCTTTCCCGATTCCGAGATGGTTTAAATATTGTTTTTAACAAAGTGATTTTAGTGATACTATATATATAACAAGTCGACTCAGCAAATATCGCTCTGATCAGAATAGGATCTATAGGTAAAATTTTAAATAATTATTAAATAGTTACAAATTATGTGCGATCTTACAGTGACGATTTTATTTGAAGATATCTTGCCTAACTTGAAAAAAAATATTGTTCTTGTCCTAATTCTTCTCAAACAAACAAACAATGCAATGACCACAATCAACACCTCTCTCTCCAGATATTGAGAGCTTGATACCTTATCCAAAAAAGAGTCCTACTTCATTTTTAATAAGCGCCAATATATTCATTTCCTTGAGCTTAATTAGAGGACCAACGAGCCTATTTAACGTCCTTCAAAATCAACATCAAATTTCATCCGCGGTTTGCGTTGCATCACAAAGCGTAAGGCGCGAATAGAATGCGCGTCAAACAATTACCACCCAGGCGCGTCACGTCTGGCTCGTTCCGCGCAGAAAAACCAACCAAAGAATGGTGATTCAATTATCGAGCCATTTTCTCACCGAACCGGAAGCGTAAAAAAAACACGGACGGCCGAGCATTAGCGAATAGTTTGTCGTCCGCAGGGAGGAATTATCTCCGCGGCATTACGTGGGGTGACGGTTCCAAGTTTGCCATTGCCCGCCGTGCTCGTGGTGGTTTGTTTCGTTAATTAAGTAATAACTGTGCTACATCCCCGTGTCCTGCCGCTCGTAATTCGCTCAAAACAACACGCGGCAACGGCGGTTTTCGCCGCAGATGAAACTACCTCACCTTCGCAGCCGGCTGCGGTCAACGGTTTCGTGCTCTTCGCTCGGAGATTCTGCCTCCTTCTGCGTGGTCTGGGGAAGCCGGAATGCCCAGCCGCCCTAACTACCGCAACTACGTGCGAGGAGGTCCAATCGAATTAAACCCAAACCACCAACCTCCGTGGCTAGTCTCCCTGTCTGCCGGGCCTCTGCGTCGCTACGTACGTTCATGTATAGTTATTTATCACGGTGCGGCCCTTGAACGGCACGCAGCAAACGAAACGGGCATCTCCGGGGCAATAATTTATGCATGATCATAATCGATCGGACCGCGCCACCAGAGGTGAAATGATGGAAGGAGCCACCACGGCTTGTTGCGGCTTTCTTTCGTCCGCTTTTCTTAGCCTGACTCATCAATGTAATGTGCGCAGAAGGGTAGGGTTGATAAGTTTCCAGCAAAGCGTGCGCGCTGCTGGGTGGATCCGCTTTGTTTTGAGGAGATCATATCGAATCCTAGCTGGGTTTCCACTCAATTAGTTGACAACCCGGAAGAGATATTCAAATATCGTTCTGACATAAAAATAGATACAAATTTCAAGAAGTGACCCAAGATCTGGTTTCAAACTTGGTCAAAACTAACGAAAGTCCTTCATAACTGCTGATTTGGTCATGTTGGAGGGTTGATGCCGAACCTTACCTGTGCTGTTATCAAAGATCTTTAGCTTGATCAAGACTAATGTCTGAAGATCCGAAATGTCTACCAGTTTCCAGACGAAGTTTTGAAATCAAAAACTCGATTTCAATACTCTTTTGCAACTCTATCTAAGGTTATGTCTTGAAAAGTAGATGACATTCATTTCATTACTGTTATGGAAAGGCTAGCAAATGGGCATCAAAACGACTACAAATGTTGGAATCTTTTCTTTCTCCTGTTTGAAGCAACTTATCAACCATAGCTCGGGTGAATTTTGCACACAAGAAAAAAACCTCGATCGAGGAAATCATCCAACTGCGAGTCCATAGGTGGTCAAGTTCAAGTCGATCAAAGTCGGACCAACCAAGCGTCCCGGCTTCGATTCCAGCGGCCCCGAGTGGAGCAGCACACAGCAGCGCTGGTCACCGGCCAGCTTGGCGGAACGTTTGTCAAAACCAGCTTTCCCGCGCCGTCAACCCTGCGAACGGCCTCGCCCCCGGCCAGTCCACGGTGTGTCGCTTTTATCGGTTACCCATCGACCCGCGGCACCCCCCAAGCAAATGGGCAATTTTGCAACATTGTCCGCGACACGATGTCTTGATTCCTCGGGCCGGGTGGTGTCTGGTCGCCGGACCGGACCAGTGCCCTGACCGCACAGGAAGAAGGCTCCTCGTTGCTTTGCTCCAAATTAATTGATTCATCGGGCCGCAACCGGGTAGGCACGGTGGACTCGAATGAGCTTCGACATGCAAAGGAAGAGCAACAGCTAAAAGATCATCTCCACTTCGCTCCTTCTCCTTCAGGAGGCAGGCGTACCCCGGGAAGGTCGGGAAGGACGGGACGATAACATTTAGGAAGCAAAAAAAAAACCAACAGCACGATAAAGTAGCAACAGCAGAAGCAGCAGCGGGAGCATGTTCTGTCGATGATCGATCGGATCTCGGCGGCTGCCACAGAAATTTCATGGTCATCGTCGGTGATCGGTGCGCTCAGCTGGAAAGGGGACGCGCGCGAAGAACAGAACGCGGCACAGTGAGCGCGAAGAAACCCCCCGAACCGGAAATCGGCTGGCCGCGTAATGGGGAGAGCGCAATAAGGGGGTGAAAAAGTTGCGCCAATCAGCCGAACAATGTACGCGCATGATGGATGGCATCAGTTATGTTTTATGAAATGTTGCTCCAGCTCCGGAGCTCCGGAGTCGTATTCGAAAACAGTGATAATTGAATACTCTCGTTACCCGGACGAAACGGCCACTTTTTGAAACGGCCACTGATCATTAATCCCGCCGGAGGGGTGACTGTTCGGTCGGGAGATGTATGTAATTTCTATTTCTAATGATCCCATTGTCACTTTATTGCTTTATTCAACGGGGAAAACAAAAGAGATTACACTTAAGTTCCTGTTGCTATTTATCTCCGAAACAAGGAAGAAAGATTCCCGATTCAAACGGCGTTAAAACTCATTTCTTAACGATTATATCACCAGGAAATATTCTTCGCTGTCTTCTGAATTCTTGCTACCAAGAAGGCTGGCTTCCCTTTACCTAATTAATACCCGTTTGCCTTAAAAAACACAGCCTTGCTTATGTGGAGGCGGTCCATTTGAGATTTACTAGCCAATACCCTGGGTTATTCAAATTCAAATATTCTTCTAATGACCAACATATCTATCCATAGCAACATTCTTAGTTGATATTTTGAATGAATGTCAACAACAAGCCCAGTTAAGCCCAGAGAAGCTTACTTCAATAGCTGTATGAGTTGTTTTTGATGCACAAAAATCCAGTGGCTAAGTTTCATCTAGAATCCTCTGACTTGACACATTTGCAATTGTCGATTACTTCGATTGGCTCGAAAATGTCATATTCGTATGTGCCTGAAATATAGCTCGTTACTCCCAACGGCCATAATTGGTGTCAATCGGCTCGTAGACAGCTATCATGATGTTCTGACTTTATTTCTGCAGATCCTGCATCACTGTTCCCATTTGCCGACATACGGAGTTCAATTACTTTCAATTATTTATGTACAACCGGAATTTTAGTGGAACGAACCGTTAGAAGAATTGGAAGGAGGTTCACAAATAGGGCTAGAAAGAAGGCACAGAACAAAATAGCTTAAAATGTTCTCCAAACTTCACACATGAACTTCAGTGGTGTGTAAACAAAGCGAAGTTAGATGAAGTCTCCACTCGAATGCCTGCTTCGGTAGGCATAAAAACCTTCCAACCCTCGAAGGACCAAAGAGTTGATTTACACTGCTCCTGATAGTCAGCGTACTTTAAAGTCGATTCAATGAGATTGCACAACGGCAAGGACACGGCCGTTGCAATTGTTCTGCTCACTGTTCAGCTCGCGCACAGCACAGCAGGAAATACCCCGGAGCGAAGGTGTCCTGCTGCGCTATCATAACGCAGCACCACAATCGCGTTGCACTGCCTTGCAATGAGATTGCACAACGGCAAGGACACGGCCGTTGCAATTGTTCTGCTCACTGTTCAGCTCGCGCACAGCACAGCAGGAAATACCCCGGAGCGAAGGTGTCCTGCTGCGCTATCATAACGCAGCACCACAATCGCGTTGCACTGCCTTGACCGCGCGGGCCAAAGATGATTCAGATGCGAGCGGAGTAGGGGTTCAAGAATGCTTTACAGCAATAAAAAAAAAACAAGCACTGCCTAAGCCAATTTCCAGTACAGGCAGAAACAGCAGGAGAAACATTATGCTGCCGCGTGCTGTCACCGACACGCGCTGCATTAATGCACTCGACCGTGAAGGAATAAAACAAACAGTATGTAGAGGTATGAAGAAAAAACCCGACCAAGGTGCTTATAATGCGCACGTCAGACAGTGGTGGAGTGCAGGAAAAAAAACTACAAAACTTGACGTAAAACTTTTCCCATACAGCTTGTGCAGAAGCATGTCCCGGAACTCCTTTTCCGGTGTGGACTTCGTTTTGTGGCCAGCCAAACTAGTCGGAAGAGAAGGAAAATATCATCCAGAACACATCCGGTATGCTGTGTGTGTGTGTTTCAGAACGGACAACCTGTCTCGCAAACTAGTTCGACCGCAGACGCTAGTCGCCTAGACTTTCATAGCATGTCTTCAGATTTTGTCACAGCGAACTCGCTACTTTAAACGAACGGTATGTACACTTTCTGCTACACATTTCTTACCCATCACACATTCTCTTGGACGGCTGGCTGATCGGGGGGCGACCTGCTGGATCGCAGTGTTCGCTTGACAGTGTGCTAAAAAGACTAGTATACAATCCCGACCGACCGGTGCGTCCAATCTGGAGCAATAAATTGTGACCTAATTGTAATTAGTACAAGGTAGGCCTGGGAGTGACACCAACTAGCGGAAAATAGGTGTTTTTTTCTGCCAACTCGTTGGAATCTTTATTAGACGTTATTAGAAAAAAAAACAATATTACATATTAGAATAGTCTTACGCTTTATCTACAAGGTTTGCTCCGCTCCACGCCAGACAAGAAATCAAGGTTTCTGCGGGAGGATTCGCAAGCGGCTTAAACCACCAACCACCACAGCGCGAAAAACCACTTAACCGTGCAGCGTGTTTCATTGACCTGCACCGGCACCACCACACACCACGGTTGCCACACCACCTAGCCACACGCGGCCAGATGACATCTTCCAGTCTTGGCGAGTGTCGCCGGCAAACGCAACAACAAACCCGCCGCCACCCAGGTGCCGATTCGTTCGGTAACTCGGGCCAGTCTAACCTGTTTCGCGGAACCAGGCAGCACCCGGGGACCCGGTACCGGGCAGCTCAAGGTGGTCCAAACTAAACGTCGACGACCACGACCACGACCACGACGACGACGACAACAGCATCGTCTGAGTGCGCTGCCATACGAATCGGCGGCATCCCGGTGGGCGCGATTAATTTGTGGATGCATTTTGTCAGCCTTGCCACACTCGCGCGCTCTTACTTACCGTGGGTGCGAGACGAATCCGCCCCACCGTCAGGGGCCTTGGCCGTAGACACCGGGCGAGTTCGCCCGTAACGACACACCGGCAAGACTTTCTTCAAGCCGAAGCCAAACCGAAACGGTGCGCTAAAGTGGGAAGCGATAAAAATAGACGGAAACATGGCGTACCAGCCGCGATCTGGAGGTTTGTCTTTTTAAAGGCACCACCTTGCGTGCCGCTTTTGGACAACATGTCGCTTGCATCGCGTGCTGATTGATTGATTGAACAAAACAAACTCCAGTTTGAATTGTTAAGATCACCAACGTGACCCCAACTTCATTCCTCTTGTTTTAAGGCAAATCACTTCTCAAACTTTGAAAACTTCGCCAAAACGTCCTAACTTTGTTTGACCAAATCTCTCGCTCCAAACATTACGCATTTTGATTCTGATGTACATTGTTGTGTTTATAGCAATTTGACCTCGATTGGTTGTAACATTCAAAATGTTATATGAAAAGATGTTGTTTAAGAAAAAAATGAAAAATATGGACTCTGTCCCAAACAAAAATTTCAACAATCTCGCCTGAAAATCAGCTGTAAAATTATGCTCAAATTACGAAAATAAACTACAGATTGGTAGGAGTGTTTCCACGCGCGAGATGCCTTATAAAAACTTAAAAAAAA
>KZ069525.1:110874-135461 GCA_002091845.1 Anopheles cracens
TTTTTTTTAAGTTTTTATAAGGCATCTCGCGCGTGGAAACACTCCTACCAATCTGTAGTTTATTTTCGTAATTTGAGCATAATTTTACAGCTGATTTTCAGGCGAGATTGTTGAAATTTTTGTTTGGGACAGAGTCCATATTTTTCATTTTTTTCTTAAACAACATCTTTTCATATAACATTTTGAATGTTACAACCAATCGAGGTCAAATTGCTATAAACACAACAATGTACATCAGAATCAAAATGCGTAATGTTTGGAGCGAGAGATTTGGTCAAACAAAGTTAGGACGTTTTGGCGAAGTTTTCAAAGTTTGAGAAGTGATTTGCCTTAAAACAAGAGGAATGAAGTTGGGGTCACGTTGGTGATCTTAACAATTCAAACTGGAGTTTGTTTTGTTCAATCAATCAATCAGCACGCGATGCAAGCGACATGTTGTCCAAAAGCGGCACGCAAGGTGGTGCCTTTAAAAAGACAAACCTCCAGATCGCGGCTGGTACGCCATGTTTCCGTCTATTTTTATCGCTTCCCACTTTAGCGCACCGTTTCGGTTTGGCTTCGGCTTGAAGAAAGTCTTGCCGGTGTGTCGTTACGGGCGAACTCGCCCGGTGTCTACGGCCAAGGCCCCTGACGGTGGGGCGGATTCGTCTCGCACCCACGGTAAGTAAGAGCGCGCGAGTGTGGCAAGGCTGACAAAATGCATCCACAAATTAATCGCGCCCACCGGGATGCCGCCGATTCGTATGGCAGCGCACTCAGACGATGCTGTTGTCGTCGTCGTCGTGGTCGTGGTCGTGGTCGTCGACGTTTAGTTTGGACCACCTTGAGCTGCCCGGTACCGGGTCCCCGGGTGCTGCCTGGTTCCGCGAAACAGGTTAGACTGGCCCGAGTTACCGAACGAATCGGCACCTGGGTGGCGGCGGGTTTGTTGTTGCGTTTGCCGGCGACACTCGCCAAGACTGGAAGATGTCATCTGGCCGCGTGTGGCTAGGTGGTGTGGCAACCGTGGTGTGTGGTGGTGCCGGTGCAGGTCAATGAAACACGCTGCACGGTTAAGTGGTTTTTCGCGCTGTGGTGGTTGGTGGTTTAAGCCGCTTGCGAATCCTCCCGCAGAAACCTTGATTTCTTGTCTGGCGTGGAGCGGAGCAAACCTTGTAGATAAAGCGTAAGACTATTCTAATATGTAATATTGTTTTTTTTTCTAATAACGTCTAATAAAGATTCCAACGAGTTGGCAGAAAAAAACACCTATTTTCCGCTAGTTGGTGTCACTCCCAGGCCTACCTTGTACTAATTACAATTAGGTCACAATTTATTGCTCCAGATTGGACGCACCGGTCGGTCGGGATTGTATACTAGTCTTTTTAGCACACTGTCAAGCGAACACTGCGATCCAGCAGGTCGCCCCCCGATCAGCCAGCCGTCCAAGAGAATGTGTGATGGGTAAGAAATGTGTAGCAGAAAGTGTACATACCGTTCGTTTAAAGTAGCGAGTTCGCTGTGACAAAATCTGAAGACATGCTATGAAAGTCTAGGCGACTAGCGTCTGCGGTCGAACTAGTTTGCGAGACAGGTTGTCCGTTCTGAAACACACACACACAGCATACCGGATGTGTTCTGGATGATATTTTCCTTCTCTTCCGACTAGTTTGGCTGGCCACAAAACGAAGTCCACACCGGAAAAGGAGTTCCGGGACATGCTTCTGCACAAGCTGTATGGGAAAAGTTTTACGTCAAGTTTTGTAGTTTTTTTTCCTGCACTCCACCACTGTCTGACGTGCGCATTATAAGCACCTTGGTCGGGTTTTTTCTTCATACCTCTACATACTGTTTGTTTTATTCCTTCACGGTCGAGTGCATTAATGCAGCGCGTGTCGGTGACAGCACGCGGCAGCATAATGTTTCTCCTGCTGTTTCTGCCTGTACTGGAAATTGGCTTAGGCAGTGCTTGTTTTTTTTTTATTGCTGTAAAGCATTCTTGAACCCCTACTCCGCTCGCATCTGAATCATCTTTGGCCCGCGCGGTCAAGGCAGTGCAACGCGATTGTGGTGCTGCGTTATGATAGCGCAGCAGGACACCTTCGCTCCGGGGTATTTCCTGCTGTGCTGTGCGCGAGCTGAACAGTGAGCAGAACAATTGCAACGGCCGTGTCCTTGCCGTTGTGCAATCTCATTGAATCGACTTTAAAGTACGCTGACTATCAGGAGCAGTGTAAATCAACTCTTTGGTCCTTCGAGGGTTGGAAGGTTTTTATGCCTACCGAAGCAGGCATTCGAGTGGAGACTTCATCTAACTTCGCTTTGTTTACACACCACTGAAGTTCATGTGTGAAGTTTGGAGAACATTTTAAGCTATTTTGTTCTGTGCCTTCTTTCTAGCCCTATTTGTGAACCTCCTTCCAATTCTTCTAACGGTTCGTTCCACTAAAATTCCGGTTGTACATAAATAATTGAAAGTAATTGAACTCCGTATGTCGGCAAATGGGAACAGTGATGCAGGATCTGCAGAAATAAAGTCAGAACATCATGATAGCTGTCTACGAGCCGATTGACACCAATTATGGCCGTTGGGAGTAACGAGCTATATTTCAGGCACATACGAATATGACATTTTCGAGCCAATCGAAGTAATCGACAATTGCAAATGTGTCAAGTCAGAGGATTCTAGATGAAACTTAGCCACTGGATTTTTGTGCATCAAAAACAACTCATACAGCTATTGAAGTAAGCTTCTCTGGGCTTAACTGGGCTTGTTGTTGACATTCATTCAAAATATCAACTAAGAATGTTGCTATGGATAGATATGTTGGTCATTAGAAGAATATTTGAATTTGAATAACCCAGGGTATTGGCTAGTAAATCTCAAATGGACCGCCTCCACATAAGCAAGGCTGTGTTTTTTAAGGCAAACGGGTATTAATTAGGTAAAGGGAAGCCAGCCTTCTTGGTAGCAAGAATTCAGAAGACAGCGAAGAATATTTCCTGGTGATATAATCGTTAAGAAATGAGTTTTAACGCCGTTTGAATCGGGAATCTTTCTTCCTTGTTTCGGAGATAAATAGCAACAGGAACTTAAGTGTAATCTCTTTTGTTTTCCCCGTTGAATAAAGCAATAAAGTGACAATGGGATCATTAGAAATAGAAATTACATACATCTCCCGACCGAACAGTCACCCCTCCGGCGGGATTAATGATCAGTGGCCGTTAGCGCAGCAGGACACCTTCGCTCCGGGGTATTTCCTGCTGTGCTGTGCGCGAGCTGAACAGTGAGCAGAACAATTGCAACGGCCGTGTCCTTGCCGTTGTGCAATCTCATTGAATCGACTTTAAAGTACGCTGACTATCAGGAGCAGTGTAAATCAACTCTTTGGTCCTTCGAGGGTTGGAAGGTTTTTATGCCTACCGAAGCAGGCATTCGAGTGGAGACTTCATCTAACTTCGCTTTGTTTACACACCACTGAAGTTCATGTGTGAAGTTTGGAGAACATTTTAAGCTATTTTGTTCTGTGCCTTCTTTCTAGCCCTATTTGTGAACCTCCTTCCAATTCTTCTAACGGTTCGTTCCACTAAAATTCCGGTTGTACATAAATAATTGAAAGTAATTGAACTCCGTATGTCGGCAAATGGGAACAGTGATGCAGGATCTGCAGAAATAAAGTCAGAACATCATGATAGCTGTCTACGAGCCGATTGACACCAATTATGGCCGTTGGGAGTAACGAGCTATATTTCAGGCACATACGAATATGACATTTTCGAGCCAATCGAAGTAATCGACAATTGCAAATGTGTCAAGTCAGAGGATTCTAGATGAAACTTAGCCACTGGATTTTTGTGCATCAAAAACAACTCATACAGCTATTGAAGTAAGCTTCTCTGGGCTTAACTGGGCTTGTTGTTGACATTCATTCAAAATATCAACTAAGAATGTTGCTATGGATAGATATGTTGGTCATTAGAAGAATATTTGAATTTGAATAACCCAGGGTATTGGCTAGTAAATCTCAAATGGACCGC
Source organism: Anopheles cracens (assembly GCA_002091845.1). Lineage (NCBI taxonomy): Eukaryota > Metazoa > Arthropoda > Insecta > Diptera > Culicidae > Anopheles > Anopheles cracens. The sequence continues at coordinate 114,892 of KZ069525.1, forward strand.
CTCCACATAAGCAAGGCTGTGTTTTTTAAGGCAAACGGGTATTAATTAGGTAAAGGGAAGCCAGCCTTCTTGGTAGCAAGAATTCAGAAGACAGCGAAGAATATTTCCTGGTGATATAATCGTTAAGAAATGAGTTTTAACGCCGTTTGAATCGGGAATCTTTCTTCCTTGTTTCGGAGATAAATAGCAACAGGAACTTAAGTGTAATCTCTTTTGTTTTCCCCGTTGAATAAAGCAATAAAGTGACAATGGGATCATTAGAAATAGAAATTACATACATCTCCCGACCGAACAGTCACCCCTCCGGCGGGATTAATGATCAGTGGCCGTTTCAAAAAGTGGCCGTTTCGTCCGGGTAACGAGAGTATTCAATTATCACTGTTTTCGAATACGACTCCGGAGCTCCGGAGCTGGAGCAACATTTCATAAAACATAACTGATGCCATCCATCATGCGCGTACATTGTTCGGCTGATTGGCGCAACTTTTTCACCCCCTTATTGCGCTCTCCCCATTACGCGGCCAGCCGATTTCCGGTTCGGGGGGTTTCTTCGCGCTCACTGTGCCGCGTTCTGTTCTTCGCGCGCGTCCCCTTTCCAGCTGAGCGCACCGATCACCGACGATGACCATGAAATTTCTGTGGCAGCCGCCGAGATCCGATCGATCATCGACAGAACATGCTCCCGCTGCTGCTTCTGCTGTTGCTACTTTATCGTGCTGTTGGTTTTTTTTTTGCTTCCTAAATGTTATCGTCCCGTCCTTCCCGACCTTCCCGGGGTACGCCTGCCTCCTGAAGGAGAAGGAGCGAAGTGGAGATGATCTTTTAGCTGTTGCTCTTCCTTTGCATGTCGAAGCTCATTCGAGTCCACCGTGCCTACCCGGTTGCGGCCCGATGAATCAATTAATTTGGAGCAAAGCAACGAGGAGCCTTCTTCCTGTGCGGTCAGGGCACTGGTCCGGTCCGGCGACCAGACACCACCCGGCCCGAGGAATCAAGACATCGTGTCGCGGACAATGTTGCAAAATTGCCCATTTGCTTGGGGGGTGCCGCGGGTCGATGGGTAACCGATAAAAGCGACACACCGTGGACTGGCCGGGGGCGAGGCCGTTCGCAGGGTTGACGGCGCGGGAAAGCTGGTTTTGACAAACGTTCCGCCAAGCTGGCCGGTGACCAGCGCTGCTGTGTGCTGCTCCACTCGGGGCCGCTGGAATCGAAGCCGGGACGCTTGGTTGGTCCGACTTTGATCGACTTGAACTTGACCACCTATGGACTCGCAGTTGGATGATTTCCTCGATCGAGGTTTTTTTCTTGTGTGCAAAATTCACCCGAGCTATGGTTGATAAGTTGCTTCAAACAGGAGAAAGAAAAGATTCCAACATTTGTAGTCGTTTTGATGCCCATTTGCTAGCCTTTCCATAACAGTAATGAAATGAATGTCATCTACTTTTCAAGACATAACCTTAGATAGAGTTGCAAAAGAGTATTGAAATCGAGTTTTTGATTTCAAAACTTCGTCTGGAAACTGGTAGACATTTCGGATCTTCAGACATTAGTCTTGATCAAGCTAAAGATCTTTGATAACAGCACAGGTAAGGTTCGGCATCAACCCTCCAACATGACCAAATCAGCAGTTATGAAGGACTTTCGTTAGTTTTGACCAAGTTTGAAACCAGATCTTGGGTCACTTCTTGAAATTTGTATCTATTTTTATGTCAGAACGATATTTGAATATCTCTTCCGGGTTGTCAACTAATTGAGTGGAAACCCAGCTAGGATTCGATATGATCTCCTCAAAACAAAGCGGATCCACCCAGCAGCGCGCACGCTTTGCTGGAAACTTATCAACCCTACCCTTCTGCGCACATTACATTGATGAGTCAGGCTAAGAAAAGCGGACGAAAGAAAGCCGCAACAAGCCGTGGTGGCTCCTTCCATCATTTCACCTCTGGTGGCGCGGTCCGATCGATTATGATCATGCATAAATTATTGCCCCGGAGATGCCCGTTTCGTTTGCTGCGTGCCGTTCAAGGGCCGCACCGTGATAAATAACTATACATGAACGTACGTAGCGACGCAGAGGCCCGGCAGACAGGGAGACTAGCCACGGAGGTTGGTGGTTTGGGTTTAATTCGATTGGACCTCCTCGCACGTAGTTGCGGTAGTTAGGGCGGCTGGGCATTCCGGCTTCCCCAGACCACGCAGAAGGAGGCAGAATCTCCGAGCGAAGAGCACGAAACCGTTGACCGCAGCCGGCTGCGAAGGTGAGGTAGTTTCATCTGCGGCGAAAACCGCCGTTGCCGCGTGTTGTTTTGAGCGAATTACGAGCGGCAGGACACGGGGATGTAGCACAGTTATTACTTAATTAACGAAACAAACCACCACGAGCACGGCGGGCAATGGCAAACTTGGAACCGTCACCCCACGTAATGCCGCGGAGATAATTCCTCCCTGCGGACGACAAACTATTCGCTAATGCTCGGCCGTCCGTGTTTTTTTTACGCTTCCGGTTCGGTGAGAAAATGGCTCGATAATTGAATCACCATTCTTTGGTTGGTTTTTCTGCGCGGAACGAGCCAGACGTGACGCGCCTGGGTGGTAATTGTTTGACGCGCATTCTATTCGCGCCTTACGCTTTGTGATGCAACGCAAACCGCGGATGAAATTTGATGTTGATTTTGAAGGACGTTAAATAGGCTCGTTGGTCCTCTAATTAAGCTCAAGGAAATGAATATATTGGCGCTTATTAAAAATGAAGTAGGACTCTTTTTTGGATAAGGTATCAAGCTCTCAATATCTGGAGAGAGAGGTGTTGATTGTGGTCATTGCATTGTTTGTTTGTTTGAGAAGAATTAGGACAAGAACAATATTTTTTTTCAAGTTAGGCAAGATATCTTCAAATAAAATCGTCACTGTAAGATCGCACATAATTTGTAACTATTTAATAATTATTTAAAATTTTACCTATAGATCCTATTCTGATCAGAGCGATATTTGCTGAGTCGACTTGTTATATATATAGTATCACTAAAATCACTTTGTTAAAAACAATATTTAAACCATCTCGGAATCGGGAAAGAAACGGATATAAACTACTTTATAAAGTTTAAGGTTGCAAATGTAGACTGTTGTCATTTTTTCTTTCGATGACAGGTGACAACATAAGAAAATTAACTTTTCAAATGTAATGATGATAGCAAACTGTTATCGCAATCAAATTGCACATTTACCTAGGCATACCAATTTTTCCTATACAAGCATCAATTTCTATACAACATACATTGACGTAGAAGGCGGAGTAAACAACAGGAAAAAAGATCATATTTTAACATCTCCGCAGTGAAACGCGGACACTTGAACGAACACACCAAACACTTGAAACCTCAACAGGCCCTTGACCGATTTGCATGTGATAATAGTGATAAAAAAGGCGTTTCAATTTTCAAACAACAACCCCTAACCAGAAACTCTTCATGTGAAATGAATTCGTTACACGAGAGCAAGATAAAAACGGTGATACACACACCACACAAACACCCTGTAATGATATATTCGCCGCTCACATACAGTTTCGCAAAATGCGTTGAAAACTGCAGCAGATGCATTCATCGGATGTTGCAGAGAAGAAAAAAATCCAAGGACGAAACTGGAGTGGGCTGGAAAATAAAACGGTTCGAAAGCGAGCGAACCCAATCCATCAACCTAACGTCCCACACCACAGCATCGATGCATTGCAGTTGATCGAGTTTAATGAATTCCATTCATGCTTCCGAGCGAGATACGGTCCGCGTGGTGCAACGTACGCCGTTTGGATGGATACGAATTTCCATTTTTGCATACGCTGGAAGCAGCCTTTGGAAAAAGAGCTTTGGCAAAAGGAGAAAGATCCCAGCTCCGCGGCAAAGCCGCAGTATGTGCTTAAAGAATTTGAAAAAAAACCTTGCAAAAAAGCATGACCTAAAAGGGGAACGGACTTTTTTTAAAATTTCACCCACATGGGATAAAGCTTCCATGCGGGCGAAGATAACGTTGCAGAAGATTACATTCGCGTACCATTTTGCTGGGCTCCTACTTCCACATGGTGCGTTACATTGTGGTTTTTTGGAAGATGCTTCGCAAGATGCTTCCTTCACATGCCCTGACCGATCCCGGCAAGTGCTCGGGGCAATCAACGGTGGGCAGGATTGAATACATCAAGCGTCTGTCTGCCAGCAAGCAAACGATGGATTCAATTTGCTTTGAAGGTACTGGATCAGCTTGCCCCCGCATGTATGCGAACGGCAAATCACCTGTTCCGGTTTCCACCGGAAATGAACGATGCGAACACGGTTGCATCAATTTCTTTCACCATCTCCTTTTTTCCATTTGATTTCGCGCTGTACAGGAGAATCGATTTATTACGATGATCACGATGCTGGGCGGTTTTTGTTATCGTTGTTGGAAGGATTGCTTGCGCCGGTTTGCATGGTGGAAGGTTGCTTGCACATGGGAGAAGTAACTCTTCGAGCATCAGATACAGCTGTGTCCTATGGACGTTGGAAATAGGTATAGAATACAGTTTTACTCAAATGTGCAACTTGCAGTTTATTAAAATGATAGGATGTACATCTTACAAGATTGAATAAATGTTGGTGAACTACGGAATCATAAAAGACATCGAATTAAACAGATCTAGCAAATATAGTTTTTAGCAATTCATTCAATTGTTTGTATTCAAGTATTTCGCTTTTATTAAAAAGTTATCTAAAATGAAAAAGGGAAGCGACCCCTGCAGTCAAAGGTGCCCTGGAGTGAGTGACAGCAGGGTGTCGAAAGGGTTATAAAAAGAATCTCGGGAGAAATTATAATAGCTTACGAAATTGGATCCACCCCGTGCACAGTCTTCTTGTATATTTGTACAGTGCTGTTCATGACTATAACATCACACGTAGAATGTTAATAATAGTTGAAAAATTGCTGGAATATTTTAATTGTGTTTTTTCCAGTGTTTCAAACATTCTGATGTAAACTACATCCAATATAAAACATTAATAGTGAAACAAAATGGAATTTAATTACACATTTAAGCTCAACAACATATTATGGTTGACAGCTATAGCTATAGCTATTTCAAGAAAACAATCTATCTTCATGCGCAATACTATCCTGAGCATGAAGACTGCAGAGTCAATTATCAAAACAATATAATATTATAATTAAATAAATACGAAAGGATATAGCTATCGAGCATTAAAGTTAGTTAATTCGTTGAGCTAAGAGTACTAGTTTTTATCAGAAAATACCGAAAAACGAGTGGTGCTACTGTTATGAACCAGACTGTATTGGGCATGCGATTTTATGTTTCAAATATCGTAGTGTTTACTTTGCTTTAAATTATTTATAGTTTTAGCTTTGTATACCATTGATTCTGTTGTCTAAATTCGTTCTATTTCAACAAGGCTAAGTATGGATGAAAGGATTTCCATGCGCTCATGCGAACGCCTGAAAAATCTGAAATAGTTTCAACCTTGTGCCTTTACTGCCGCCGGCAGCGTTATCCGCGATTCGCCAAATTAATCTTGCTAGTCGCAAATTGTAACCACTGTCAACACGCATCGGCATTTTCAGTCCGAAAATGCAGAAAGGCGGCTTAGTGTGTTGCCTTTTGTTAGCGGATTGGAAGGAATTTCAGCGGAGTAGGATTACCGCGTACCGAAAATTTGAAAACGAGCTTTTACCGACGAAAACCCTTCGTAAAACAAGGTAGTAAACAAGCAGAAACTCATTTCGAGCACGGGTTTAACACAGAGCATTGTGGTGCCTTGTGCTGGCGTACTATGATCCCGACAGTGAAGTGGTTTAAATAGAACGTATCGTGGGCTGTAATTAAATATCTCTATTCGTATCTACACTCGGAAATGCACCTTTTTGACTCTACCGTTCGTGCACTGTGCAATATGCTTAATTAATACAGTTTTCAACCGAAGCGTAATGGAGTGGAAGTAGACGGCAGGCTGCCACCGTTCATCAACAGGTAGTACGAACTGCCAGCTTTTTCGCTTCTACGTCCGCTTCGTTCACATGAAAACGCTTTATTGAATAAAACCCCTGACACGTAGGGAGGTGGCAGCAGCATCACTCAGCAACATCTCCTCCACCATCGATGATCCAATGATTGATTCAATAGTGCTCACGCGCCCGATGACGGTTCTATTTCCTTGTCGGTGTTCAGTTTCGCCGTGTCCGGCGTCTGTTCACAGTGGCTAAAACTCATCTGGAACCCAACTCAAACGATTCCAGCCGTGGCCGGGGTCTGGGTGATGTTTGCACTAATTTTCATTTTCATTCAAAAACGGTTCTCCCAAAAAAGCTTCATATGCGCACGCCTTTCCCCCATCGTGGGCAATTAGTGTCGGCTGCCAGCATTTTGGTCGCATTTTGGAGATCGGGATTGGTGTGCGTCGTGTTTGCGCCGGGTGGGCGATAGGTCGATTGACAATTTAATTTCGAGTACGACGCAATTCGTACCGTCGATACCTCTTGTGCCTGCAGGCGGGCAAAAGGGTCGCCCGGTTGTGCTGCACATCGTTTGAAGGCGGGGTCAACTATCGAGTAGCAACACGATCAGACTAATTTTTGAGCGTAGAACGAATGCATTGACACGGTGATAAACAATCGCGTCGACCAAAGTAGGAACGGAATGGAGATTGCCTTTTCTGTTTGTTTCATTTGGTCTTATATGGAGTTTTCCATGCAACTGGATGGTGATCGAAGATATAGCTGGTTGAGTTATTGTTCAATAGAATCCATTTTCTTAAATTCAGATTATATAGATCATTAAAGTTTTAGTGACACTCGTTCGAGTTGAAACTCGTTCGTTGCTGGCTCATGGAAGCTGACAGGAAGGTGACAAATTTGTTCGTTTTAGACAAAGTAAGACGATTTAGTTGTTACAAGCTCCACAGTGTCAAGTTTTAAAATGCCTGAGGGGGTAAAGACACATTAAGAATGGTTGTGGTTCCGATGGTAAAATTTGTCTCATCTTTTGTTTGACCTGTAATGTCCAGCGCAACATACCATTGTGCCATCTGTCAACTGCTCGAATTTTGTATCGCAGAAGATTTGATCTTTAAAGTTTTATGGTTAACGTGGGGCATAAGCAAGCTTCAATTTATGATTCGCACGATGCACTACCGAAGCTCATCTACATCGACTCAAAAGACTTGTTGGGTGCAGTGTTAGTAATACAAAACATTGGTGCAATTCTGCTTAATCAGTTCCAGATGTCCATACCCCATTCCTTCAAGTTAGCTGAACTCAACCCAGATGAATTTCATTGGCTGCAATCGGCCTAGAACAAGTTTGATTGGATTGAAATGCAAGCGAAAGATGCCTTCCAAGCACATTGCTTCATTCACTCGCGCACTACTCCATCGGGGAGGGTGTTTGTGCAGCGCAGTGCAATGCAAGCGCATTCTTCTTCTGGACATTGTGGGGAGGGCAATAGAAAAAGAAGGAAAAAAATCTCGATCTATCACGCTCGAACCGGCTGCAGTGTGGCACGCCGTTTGCGACAAGGCAACCAAACAGCCGCACCATTCATGAAGCCGGTATCATCGGTGCCGGTGCAATGCCAGGGTTACGGGAAGTCATGGGAGACGGCAAGCTAGAACGCGCCGCGATCGCACCGGCGGCCCAACGCCGGCGACATGTGGTGTGTGTGTGTGTGCGCGTGTGTGTCGACGATCGCAGCGTGCCTCCTCGCACGCAACGGTTGCCCCCACAATCCAAGGCCAGTTATTTATACGATATCGGCGGTCTAAAAATAGACACACTTTTAATAAATTATCTACTTCCCCCACTAGCCCTGCGCGCGGGCCCTTCCGTCGTGCGACACGTTTCGTTTGCGGCTGAGTCGGGGGGCTGGCTTGGCCCGGGCTTGCGAGGAGGGAATTCTGCCTGGGAGCAGAAGCGAGACGGGCAGACGCTTTGATTGAAGTCTGGGATTGGGCGATCCCACAGGCCGCCGCAAAGGCACTGCGGTGGTGGTTGCTGAACGTGCTCCCGAGCATCGCTCGGGTCAAGTCCCACGAGAAATTCACCAGAGGCATTCGGGGAGCCGCTGCAGCACACCATGTTGGTGCTACGGAAGTTGAAGAACGCACTGCAATGTAGTGCTCATTCGCAGCTCGTCAGAATAAATTGAACTGCTCGATAGCACCGTGCACACGCCGTAGAAGAGAGCAGGCGGTATGCTAAGAGGAGACGTGTCGGGTACCGTTGCTGAGCGACATGTTTGGTGTAAAGTTGATTGGAAGTACCTCGGGTGTGTGTGTGTGTGAGTCAGTGTATGGCCAATATTAGTTGTAGAGGCGGAGTTGGTGATGGAGCCAGTGTCTGAGGGTTGCGTGTCCGCTATTAAACCACATGTTGAAACGAAGATCCTGGGATGAACTGTGATGACGCAAGATTTCAGCAGTTTTTTTTTACATTTTTGGACTTTATTTTAGTTACCCGTTCCAGGATCCACTATCTTTTCGTAATATATTGTACCTGCATAACTATACATTGTTATCTCTGTTATATCTAACTACAGAACGATCATACTCTTAATATATTCGTGAAGAATCTTGAAGCAGTGGAACATTGCTACCACTTGGAACATATCTTGTCTCTAAGCTGGTTTCCGCAGACACCGGAAATAGCATTAGGACGTCTAAGAGCAGTCGAACTGCAGAGAACGGTGCGCTATTGCTTGTTTTGATGAATCTAAACTAACTTTAGTAATGATGGACTTGGTTTATGTGTACCGAGGAGAGGATCATCCCAAAGGACCATCTGGTGAATACTATCGGATGATTAGCTGCTGAGATTATGAAAGTACTCATCAGCGGTTTGACGTTCAGATTGATAATTTATGTCGGAGGTGACACGGCACAGTTGTGACAACCTGGCGATCCTGGGTCTTGTGGAGCTTACCAGCTATGCAAAGAGTTGGCTCACAACTCAGTTCAGTTGACATGTTATCGACTTCCAGACTTCGGAAGTTGAGTTAAAGTACAAAGGAAGTCCCCAGTTTATGCCAGATGTGATTCAACTGCTTTGCGGGTAGTCCTAACTAAGAGTCCGGTAATAGACTTCTCATAAAAGACTCATTGAAAAAACGGGCCTTGTAAAACATAAACTTGGAGTTATTATATATTGGAGGTTGTTATCTCAATAAATCAGATTTGATCCGGAATGTTTGAATGAAATCTCTCTGCTACTCCGATATGTTATCAGAGAAAACGCTAGGGATTGTTGCTTTGTTTCGATTTTCGTTTTCAAACTTCTGTAAACATCAACTCCTCAACAGGGCGGGCTCTCACAACGTTCGCAACCGCTGTCCCCGAGGGCGCGTGCACGAACGAGCGAGCGAGCTAGCTGCTGGAACTGGCTCTCCGACTGTCCGTACTTTTGAAAAGCTTTCGGAGGGCACACACACCGGTTGGGGTGAACAAATGGAGGGAAAAAATAACATGATCGCGTCATGGAGCAGGCCCAGGAAAAGAGAATCGAAACACGAAGTGCGTCGATCTCGTTCCATCCATCATGCGGTGCCACTCGCCAACCGGTTGATCCGGTAGTCACGACGGGGCGGTTTCGGCGTGTGTGTGTGTGTGTGTGTGTGTGTGCTCAAGCGGCTATTTTTAGAACGAAAAATAATATTTATTTATTTACTGATACTGTTTGTCGGGTTTGTGTTCGTCCCTCCCGACCCCGGTCGGCAGTACTCCATTTTGTCGAAGATTGTAGATTGGATGGATGCCGGCGGTTGTGAGAGACAGACCGTGCGAGGGAATGAAACGGCCGATTTACAATATATCATGCCCAGCAACCACCCGTCGGTTGTGTCCTCCAACGCCTGTGTCGTCGTCGTCTTCGTCGTGCCCGGATGATTAACGTTTAGCGATGATGGGAATCTTTTGTTGTGTGCCTCCCCCCTCCGTAAACTGCAACGCACGATCATGAGACGCGGGGCTCGGCTCGATGTAAAGCGCGTGAGCCGTGTTTTTTGCTGGAACGCGGCAACGTTGAGCTAACGGCGTGCCTCAAAAGTGATGCATTTCTTTCATGTGCGAGATTACACGCATGCGAATGTAATTATTGGCTTGCGGTACGCGTGTTTGTTGATTTCACAGATCTAGTATGAAGAAACGGAGAGCTACTTTTATGTTTTAGTCATTTTAATATTTTATTTTTTGTAAGTAGCATTTAGTGATTATTTTCAAATAATTCTTCAGATCAGGGATGCCAAATTCATACGAGAACACGGGTCAATAATTACAACTAATTGGGTCAAAGAGGAGATGAAAACTTTGATCGATATTCTCTTATGCTCTGTAATACACTTATGCATTTCTTATGTTTTGTTATGTATACAATTGTGACAATTGTTAATGAAACCTTGTAATTTCTCATCACATTCTTTTATATTTTCTAGAGCTTAATCGTAACTATCGCAAAACTATCGTAAAAGCAAAATATCAGACTATTGTAGTTAACTAACGGTTAAGTATCATCAAATAAGTAGATTTGTCTGCGAGTTAACCGCCTTGTTTACCACAAATTCACTCGTTACTATGAACTATGACTATTAGGCTTCAATAAGAACCACATGCAGAGGTAACAATCGCTGATTGTTGGTATGGAAAGCATAGTTTCATTCCCAGGATACATAACACATATTGAAGATATTAATTGCAGATATATTCGTCAATTTGATATATCGAACTGATCATAATCTTTATACGTTAATGGCAGATATTCGGAGTTTAGTTTTGATCTCCAATTCTGAAGTTCTCCAATCAAACACAGTTCTGATGACTTCCTTAGCTTGTAGAGCAGCTCAGCATAGCGGCGCGGTTGCTACGATACACTAGTCCTGAAATGAGCGCAAACAGATACAAACCAAAGAGCGCGCTGCGTCGTAACCGGACGTCACTGGACATGGCGGTTGATCCGGTAGTCACGACGGGGCGGTTTCGGCGTGTGTGTGTGTGTGTGTGTGTGTGTGCTCAAGCGGCTATTTTTAGAACGAAAAATAATATTTATTTATTTACTGATACTGTTTGTCGGGTTTGTGTTCGTCCCTCCCGACCCCGGTCGGCAGTACTCCATTTTGTCGAAGATTGTAGATTGGATGGATGCCGGCGGTTGTGAGAGACAGACCGTGCGAGGGAATGAAACGGCCGATTTACAATATATCATGCCCAGCAACCACCCGTCGGTTGTGTCCTCCAACGCCTGTGTCGTCGTCGTCTTCGTCGTGCCCGGATGATTAACGTTTAGCGATGATGGGAATCTTTTGTTGTGTGCCTCCCCCCTCCGTAAACTGCAACGCACGATCATGAGACGCGGGGCTCGGCTCGATGTAAAGCGCGTGAGCCGTGTTTTTTGCTGGAACGCGGCAACGTTGAGCTAACGGCGTGCCTCAAAAGTGATGCATTTCTTTCATGTGCGAGATTACACGCATGCGAATGTAATTATTGGCTTGCGGTACGCGTGTTTGTTGATTTCACAGATCTAGTATGAAGAAACGGAGAGCTACTTTTATGTTTTAGTCATTTTAATATTTTATTTTTTGTAAGTAGCATTTAGTGATTATTTTCAAATAATTCTTCAGATCAGGGATGCCAAATTCATACGAGAACACGGGTCAATAATTACAACTAATTGGGTCAAAGAGGAGATGAAAACTTTGATCGATATTCTCTTATGCTCTGTAATACACTTATGCATTTCTTATGTTTTGTTATGTATACAATTGTGACAATTGTTAATGAAACCTTGTAATTTCTCATCACATTCTTTTATATTTTCTAGAGCTTAATCGTAACTATCGCAAAACTATCGTAAAAGCAAAATATCAGACTATTGTAGTTAACTAACGGTTAAGTATCATCAAATAAGTAGATTTGTCTGCGAGTTAACCGCCTTGTTTACCACAAATTCACTCGTTACTATGAACTATGACTATTAGGCTTCAATAAGAACCACATGCAGAGGTAACAATCGCTGATTGTTGGTATGGAAAGCATAGTTTCATTCCCAGGATACATAACACATATTGAAGATATTAATTGCAGATATATTCGTCAATTTGATATATCGAACTGATCATAATCTTTATACGTTAATGGCAGATATTCGGAGTTTAGTTTTGATCTCCAATTCTGAAGTTCTCCAATCAAACACAGTTCTGATGACTTCCTTAGCTTGTAGAGCAGCTCAGCATAGCGGCGCGGTTGCTACGATACACTAGTCCTGAAATGAGCGCAAACAGATACAAACCAAAGAGCGCGCTGCGTCGTAACCGGACGTCACTGGACATGGCCGATATTTTTAGCGCCAGCGTACCGAGCACCAGAGCGTACCTTCATTTCATATTCCTGTCATCGACACGGCCGTGGGCCACAAAAGTATTTCCCGATCCGATCGCGGCCCGATCGGTGACCGGCGGACAATGGTGCGCGGAGCGTGCATGGAATTTTGTCAAAAGAATAAGAAATGCTGGTGAAATGTAAGCTCAAGGCGAATGGGGGAGGCGATGAAGTGTGGGCCTGAGCGGTGAGGAGAGGTGCCCCATTTGCATAACTCGCGCAGCAGAGCGCAGACCCTAAAGTGAACGGTGCGGAGTCGAAAGTGATTGATGTGTGCGTGGTTCGTGCAGCTCATGTTGATATGTGCACGCATTGAAATGAAACGGTGCGCTGACAAACTTGCAACATGGCCGCGTAATTAGAAGTGTAACTAGTTTGACAAGAAAAGTGGCTGTTTGTTGTTGGTAACGTTTTAATTGGTATTATACAGAGCGAATCATAACACACACACAACACAAAGAGGGCGATTGTGCTTATTCTTGTTGTGCATCCAACAATTTTGAGGAGCTTTAACGTCAGTAAATATTAAAAGAAGCTAATAAATTGATTTAAGTCTCATATAACATTTGTATGACTTTTAATATTTGCTTTAAATAGGCTGTAAATAATAGATTAGTCTATTATGCCAAACGAAGTCACCGAGGACTGATGATCGTCTGACGCAGACTTCTTTGCAAACATGCTAGCTTGAGCACATCAAGGTTGACTTTAATTTGTTTCCTTTTCTTTTTTGCCTTCAGAACACTCACGTTGATAAAATTAATAGCTGTGGAGGTTATAATTAAAAGAAAATAATGTTTGTCAGGTTTCCTTTCCTTTGTTTCTTTGTGTGATGTAAAGAAAAGAGACTTATGGTAGTTATGTTCGTATATTTCCACATATTTCCTGTCTTTGCCTTTGACATCTCCTGGGCAATTCAAAACTGCGGCGCGTTTTCGAATGTACATATCGTACACAACACTTTTCCCTCACACATCGACGCATCGTTCGTTAATTGTCCTTAGAAGCGTTCTGTTTTTGATTTTTGCATTCAAAGTCCAACGTGACTCGCGTTTTTTTTTTGTGGCGCAACGCAAACAATGAAACGCATACACGCATACCAAACAGTCGCGATCAGTTTTTTTCGAACGATAAATTTGGCACGAACGAAGAGCGAAATCCAATAAACAGGAACGACGAGACCCGTTCGTGTGATTTGTTTTTTTTTTTTTGTTTTAATGCAGAGGAAATGCTATTTTTATAAATCCGGTTTTCATCTTTCGTCCGCGGTTCTACGTCACGGGATGTTGTTGTCGTCGTCGTCGTTATCGTTGTTGCCGTTTATCTTGCGTGTGTTCACGTCCGGGTGAGAACCTCCGACATTCGGGTGGGCGAGACGATGGTGACGAGCTTCCTTCCCCCAAGCGTGTGAGTGTTTCGAAGAATTTCGGGGTCATTGACGAACTCGAGGGTGTCTGAGATAGGTGTATTTCGTGGTCACGGGCACAAGCCCGCTGTTATCGTTTATGGAGATTTACAAAATTACAACCGACATACTTGCAGTGTCTTACAGTGTGCTTGTCCTTCACTGCGACATAGTAGTCAAGTTGTTAAGTTCTACACAATACAGCATTTCTAGGTAGGAACTAAATTCTGGATGTTTTTTTGGCAATGGGTTTAATTGTTAAGGGATTGGAATGTAGATACAAATATAAGTTCAATCGACTAGATAGAGGATCATAACTGGCAGTACGACATAACGACAAGCTAGTTTACTCCCCATCAAGTCCGAAAGGTTCCTCACGCACCTGTGCATACAGTCAGTGTCTCAACTATCAGTCATCTGGTTTTTACGCACTACCTCCAGGATCTAAGGAAATGTCATGTAGTACAAGCGACAACGATATGTTGGACGACCGGTCTACCATTTGTCAGACGACAATATGTCGTTCCAAGACCAAAACTACTAACGTTCTTTCCGTATACGTCTTATTCTAGAACAAACAGTGATTAATAAGCATGTTCCTCATAGGATCGTTTTTATAGGCAGTGCTCAATAGGCGCGTTAAGAACTCTAGAATAATATCCAACTGTCTTGCACCATTATCTTGTCCACTCCAAATTACTGTAGAATATTCTCTTTAACTTGACGTTACTCACGCTCAGGTTCATCCACACCAGCCTCACACCTGTGCCTTAATGTACACTCATACCAACATCGCTGTATAACGTGCACTAAGCTTTTGTTGTCTCCCATTAACGTTCTCTTTCATATTCCAGAAAGGCTATATCCCGTCGAACCCCGCAACAAGCGTTTCTTCATTAGTGTAAACTAGATCGAACCTAGCAGCCAGTGGGCGGCGTATCCTAGGCGACCGGCTGTTCAAAACGGGCGCGCGCAAAATGTCACCGGAACAAACGCGAAATTCGATAACCGCCGCGTCGTTGGGTCTGGGGTTTGATTTCGGGTCCGGTGTCTTCAAGCTTTCAATATCTGCGAAGGGCCGATCCCTGCCGGGATTGGGAATTTCCTGGCCTTCTTAACAAACGCTTCCGCGCGTTCTCGTCGACTCGGGGTCGCGAGGTCAAGGCAAATGGCGATGCCGAAAACGTTGCTCCCAGAACGTGTTTATTTTGCCGATGTCGCGATCAGTTTTTTTCGAACGATAAATTTGGCACGAACGAAGAGCGAAATCCAATAAACAGGAACGACGAGACCCGTTCGTGTGATTTGTTTTTTTTTTTTTGTTTTAATGCAGAGGAAATGCTATTTTTATAAATCCGGTTTTCATCTTTCGTCCGCGGTTCTACGTCACGGGATGTTGTTGTCGTCGTCGTCGTTATCGTTGTTGCCGTTTATCTTGCGTGTGTTCACGTCCGGGTGAGAACCTCCGACATTCGGGTGGGCGAGACGATGGTGACGAGCTTCCTTCCCCCAAGCGTGTGAGTGTTTCGAAGAATTTCGGGGTCATTGACGAACTCGAGGGTGTCTGAGATAGGTGTATTTCGTGGTCACGGGCACAAGCCCGCTGTTATCGTTTATGGAGATTTACAAAATTACAACCGACATACTTGCAGTGTCTTACAGTGTGCTTGTCCTTCACTGCGACATAGTAGTCAAGTTGTTAAGTTCTACACAATACAGCATTTCTAGGTAGGAACTAAATTCTGGATGTTTTTTTGGCAATGGGTTTAATTGTTAAGGGATTGGAATGTAGATACAAATATAAGTTCAATCGACTAGATAGAGGATCATAACTGGCAGTACGACATAACGACAAGCTAGTTTACTCCCCATCAAGTCCGAAAGGTTCCTCACGCACCTGTGCATACAGTCAGTGTCTCAACTATCAGTCATCTGGTTTTTACGCACTACCTCCAGGATCTAAGGAAATGTCATGTAGTACAAGCGACAACGATATGTTGGACGACCGGTCTACCATTTGTCAGACGACAATATGTCGTTCCAAGACCAAAACTACTAACGTTCTTTCCGTATACGTCTTATTCTAGAACAAACAGTGATTAATAAGCATGTTCCTCATAGGATCGTTTTTATAGGCAGTGCTCAATAGGCGCGTTAAGAACTCTAGAATAATATCCAACTGTCTTGCACCATTATCTTGTCCACTCCAAATTACTGTAGAATATTCTCTTTAACTTGACGTTACTCACGCTCAGGTTCATCCACACCAGCCTCACACCTGTGCCTTAATGTACACTCATACCAACATCGCTGTATAACGTGCACTAAGCTTTTGTTGTCTCCCATTAACGTTCTCTTTCATATTCCAGAAAGGCTATATCCCGTCGAACCCCGCAACAAGCGTTTCTTCATTAGTGTAAACTAGATCGAACCTAGCAGCCAGTGGGCGGCGTATCCTAGGCGACCGGCTGTTCAAAACGGGCGCGCGCAAAATGTCACCGGAACAAACGCGAAATTCGATAACCGCCGCGTCGTTGGGTCTGGGGTTTGATTTCGGGTCCGGTGTCTTCAAGCTTTCAATATCTGCGAAGGGCCGATCCCTGCCGGGATTGGGAATTTCCTGGCCTTCTTAACAAACGCTTCCGCGCGTTCTCGTCGACTCGGGGTCGCGAGGTCAAGGCAAATGGCGATGCCGAAAACGTTGCTCCCAGAACGTGTTTATTTTGCCGATACCGAGGGTAATGAATGGGAGTATTTTGCGCCTCCGTGTGCTGTGTGGAGGGGCAATGTTTTCCATGATTTTGTTTATACTAAACGTCGGCGTAGGCGTGGTGCGAACGGGGAGCGAAGAATGTAGCTGCCAATATTTGCTCAGTTGGACTAATATTGAAGCTCTGATTTTCTTAGTAATTAATCGTACTAAGTGATTAATAAGCCCTGCCCTAAATATGCGTTTCGACAACAATTTTGGGCTGAGAGCTGGGGGGCTTTTAAAAGTATTTCGAATTCAACCCACACCATCAAAACATGCTGCCTACTGACGCAGAGGGCGTTAGAAGTTCAAGCTTAGAACAAACACATCAAAACACTGCTGCAGGATACGCTTCCACTCGCCCGCACATATGATTGTGATTATTTTCGCGTTCGGGTATCAAACGGCAAACATCAATCCCAACCCTATTTAGAGAAAGCGTACGTTTACACAAACGGTTTTGCCGTTTGAAGACTTTTGAAGGCGCTTTTCTCGCTCGCTCCCACAGAAAGCTACCCAGTAGGCTTAAAGGATTTCGCTTGGATACGCGGGCAATGCTTTCGCTTGCCACAGAATTTGCATAATCGCATCTCGCGCTCGTAATTGAACCCATCATTAATTATTAGCGGCGCATCACCGTCTGCCCCGGGCGTCTCGATGGATGACGGCGCAAGGCAATGAAATGGTTCCTTTCCCGCGTATGATCCGCGAAAACGGGGCCGCAAAGTGGATTAAATGGGCACGAAAAAGGGGCAAATCCTTTTCCAATTTCCAGGCCCTGTTCTGGTATTTATCATCATTTCACCACTGAATGTTTTGGGCCCAGCATTACTCGTTTCATTACAACCACTCTGCCCACTTCCGCTTTTAGTATTTCACCATCGGCTCCAGCGTCGTGGAATGTGATCCGAATCGCTGCGAATCGGTTATGAGTTTCATAATCGATTTGCCCAATGAGCCAACTCATTGCGGGGATGGGTTGGCAGGATGGGATGCGATGGGCCAAAGGTCATCAAAAGTTTTGATTGGAGTTTTGAAGTCGGTTCATGCCGAAAAGAGCGTTTATTGGGTTGAATCGCTGTGCGGTTAGATTTTTTGGAAAAATATACTGGCTCTTTGTTTTCTTCCTGAGATAAGTTTGTTCAATTGTTTTATCATCAACATCTCAAATTGTTGCCTGTAAGAATGAGAGACTAACAGTTTCTTTCAATCGCGTAACCTACGTTTTTGAAAATATGCGCCAATTATTATTAAAGAATTTCATATTTCATTCCATGAAATACGTAACAAATGTGTTCCCCGGTTGCGTAAATTATTTTGCACGAGTACCTACCAATGGGGTGTAGGGTTTCCCAGCGTCAGCGACAGGAGGTGCACACATTTCGACGAAAGTCACGTAATACACCGACGATAACGCTAACGCGCACCGTGTGCCTCGTGGGCGCTGGTGGAACTGCATTTTGGGGTGATGAAAATTCACGCGCGTTCCGCGGACGCACACCGAGAAAGGGAGGGGCGGGAGTGGTCCGCGTGACACATTTGTTGCAGCTGCAGCTGTCGCCAGTTCCACCGCACATATGATCCAATAATCAGCGGGCACGTGACGCCGGCAACCAGTCAGCTACCCACCCAATCTCGGGCCGGCACAGCATCATCCCGGCCCTGATGCTACGCGCTGCACGCGAATCCATTTGGCGTGTTGATTCCGGGCGGGCCAATAATTGTTGGGGAGGGTGGAGGGCCGTATGCCGCTGGCAGGTGGAGGATAGTTTTCGGTTCCCGCTGGCGTCAGGGTTGTTATGCGTTTGGTTGGAACCTGTTGATTGATAAGTGACATTGAGTGGGTTCTTTTTTAAATGATTTATTGCGTTAAAGAGGTTTGTAGATGGAGTCTTAATTATAATGTCTATTCTATTATCTGGTTTCTATTGTTATCTAGATTATATTATTCTATCTATTCTATTCTATTACTGTATGATAATTCTGAATCTTTGCTACCGTTCACTTTCGCCCGTAGGAATAGGCTTGACAATTTCTAAAGTAATAAATTAACGTTTTTGCTAAGCTTGCGATTTTGAACGGTTGCTTTTTTGTACTAAGCGCCATTTAACCAGCAAGCATCATGAGAAATTCACATCTAGAAAGTATTATGCCATGCGTATTGCATACTTTATGGAAGATGTATCACCTTAACGAACTCTTTGTTAATGCCCCTTAACCGTTGTCATTGGGCTGTTTTAATGTTCAAGAATAACTCATCTACAATTGTGTACTACATGCTGAATTGATTTGCAAAAGTATGTACTAAATGTTGTACTAAAACGTGCCGAGTGAACAAATATTAAAGTATCTTTTGTGTCAGCGTGACACTTTGCATTTCGCATGGTTTCGGCTGAAGTTTTAGTACAAATCTTCGATATCATTTTTAAACCTTTACACACGGTTCGATTTTAGTACAAGTGTAGGTAAAAATGGCTTATTGATATTTCATCACTGGAGTAACTGCTCACTGCAATTATCCAGCGGGAAATGTTGATTAAACTGACAAGTAAAGCGTTAATCGAACAATTACATTAAACTTTAGAAAAGCCTTGGTATAATAAGCATTGCATGCTTTTTTTTTGCTGCAAATTTGAGATAACAGCCCGAAAGTATGCAATTTGTATCACAAAAGCTGTATTAACGTATTCTTCCTCTAGTTACATTGCAATTAAAGAATACTTTCGTTAAAAAAGATACATTTTATGTACACAAAACAAAGTAATTTTAAATTTTTTGATCATGTTCAAGATCGCATACTGTTCCCAACCCTTCACACACTTTTCAATGGCATAGGGAAAATAGCAGTCGCAATGCAACAAGTTGACATGGAAGCTGTTTAATTATGATTCCCACCGAAAGATCTTTTGCTGTAGGGGGCGTTTCTGATGTGTCGTTCATCCCGACGGACCACCGCTTGACGGTTATTAAGCAACGTAACATAATTAGATGCATGAGTGCACGGGTGGAAAGCGTATTTCTTCATGCGACGGTGATTTCATTTGCTTATTTGCCGCCCCAGGTAACGGTGCGGTTTGCAATATGCCACGACCAAGCTGGCTCTTTACCCCGTATGCCAAGGTTTTGATTACCTCTGAGACCAAGTTAGGCAGACATTTCGGGTGGGTGTTTTGGAAGAACGTACTACGGAGATGTGCTCCATTGTGGGAATCAAATGCGACACAGCAGCATGCTACGATCTCTGGTCGATGCAGCGTAAAATTGAAGCCGTTTCCTGGAATGGTATAACTCGTGTATTCCCAGCCAGAGGATGATGGTGTCTGCTGTGGGGAAAACTACACAATCATTAGAACCACAAAGTCGTTCGAGAAAAAAACTGATTTATGCTGAGCTGGTAATGAAACTTATCAATAATTAAGACACAACTTACATTGTATATTGATAACGAGCAATATTAAGCATTGAGTTTGACCAAATGTAACGCTAAGCTCATCATAGAACGAAGAAATAGGTAAAAATGTATCCATAAAGGTTCCATCTATCACTAAGTCCGATGAAAAAAATGTACAAGAATCTTAAGCATTTGATGATAAAGTTATTTGCCGATAGATGGCGCTATTAAAGCAAGGATTCAGTGATGTAGTTTACTAATAGGCCGCTATGATTCGTGTACAATCTGATATATTTATAATTTGAAAGTTTGTTTCAGCTGCAGATCATGTAAATATTTAACCGCTTTTCTCTGTTGTTCTCTTCCGCAGCCGGTGTTCGAAATCGGTTGGAGTCGCGCTGATCGGCCCCATTCGAGGGGGCCATGACGCGTTGGCCCGTCCTACTGCTTGCACTGCTCTCGGTGGCGTTCGGCCATGCGCCGACCGCGGTGGCCCTGATTCCCGGCCCGAATGGCGGCGTCGGTGTCGGTCTCTCCCCGAGCGGTACCGGCGGAAGTCCCGGCAGTCCGGGCGCGGCTGAGGCGTCCGCGTCTGCCGCCCTGCCGCTCTACCATGATCCCTAT